>VZSC01002546.1:164960-175318 GCA_013398225.1 Steatornis caripensis
TTTCCCCCCCCCCCCCCCCATAACTGCCCATGTCTCCCTGTTTATTTGAAGGCACAATGCAAGTTTTAATGGAACAGCTAGCAGGGAAATGCTGCATTTTTCATTGGGGTGACACATACAGAAAGTGAGAGACTGCTGAGTCAAGCACAGTTTGCTGTTTGTCACTGCCTAAACCCATTAGCAATATGAGATTATACAAGCTACCTGCTGAAAGATCAAAAAATCTTACTTGAAACCCTGGAGAGTGATATTAAAGGCAGATTTGTAGCCTGTACCCAGCACAAAAATGAAAACGATTTCTTTTTCTGAGAGCTTTCATGGGTTGACTAACAAAGGTAGGAAGGCGTCATGGTTTTCCATGGCTTGTCACAAGCTTTTCAGATTGTCTGATGCAATCTCTGAAACATCTGATGAGAAGGAGAGGGGGAATTATTACAGATATTGTTTCATAGAGAGGCATAAAGTGGTCACATCCTATATTGCTTTAAATCCACTTTGTTCATCTTGGTGTCTGGTGTGTGTCAGGGCTCAACCAGCTCTCCAGCTTTGACATGCTTCACTGCCTGACGTACTCAACAGTGCTGACCTGGGTGCCAGGGTCCATTGTATAATGCAGGAGGGGAGCTGGGTGCATAAAAAGCCAGTGCTTTAAACACACGGGCTAACCAGCAGAAAGTGCTGGAGCGGGGAATATGGCTGAAACTCTGATCCTCTCAGGAGCAAAGTTAACAAACCGTGTGCTGCAGGAGAGCATTTGTCTCCAGTCTGATTTCCTTCTGGTATGAGAAAGAGTAGAGGAAAGCACTTAATGAAACATTGCTGCTAAAGTAAGAAGTGATGATGAAAACCATCGTTTGTTTTCCTTAGAGTATCTGCTGCCATTTTGCAGCTGACCATTGTAACTACCTGCTGCTCAGCAGTGGCAGGTGCCTGAGGGACACGTGCTTGAAGGTTTTCACTCTGCTTTCTTTTTACTTTAAGTAATGAATAATTTATTGGGCTGGAGTGGAAAGCATACAACCGCAGCCTAATGACTAGGGGTTCTCTCTGGGAGAAGTGTGAAGTGGGTTCACGGCCCCACTCCAGTATGTACTTAACATTATGCGTTCGCTGAAACAAACATTTGCTGGGTCACCTCCTCCTTAGGTGACTGCCGAGATCACCAGGATGCAATGATTCCTGTTAGTGTTTATCTACTCTTTCTCTCCATACTCCACTCCTCATGGTAGGTGGAATAGTTTATAGTATGAAGATTATTAAAGTACCACCGTTGAAATATTATATAGCTTGGTAGCCTGAGTCCTTATTTTGCAGTAGGGGGTGCAGGTTCAAACCCCTTCAATCAGAGGATGGAGTCAAAGATTTGCTGCTTGTAACCTTTGTGCATGTGAGTGAAAGGGGAAGGCACATGTCAGCTTACATTTTTATTTGCAAGCTGACTGAATAGCTGTGTTCCATACAAACCTGCATTCTCATGGTAAAAGGGAAACCTGCAAAAATTAGTCACAGTTTCAATTTCACAATTGAAAGTTTAGTGTCAGTTTCTGAAGTGATAATTGGTCTTTATAAGATTATTGCATAAGTTAACCACTATGTGAAGAGCCAAAACAAAATGGAAGGTGTTTATGATACCTCTGAAATCATAATTTAAATAAGATACAAAAATAAATTCCTCCCCATTCTCAAGTCTGATTCTCTCAAAACAACTTTAAACCTTTTGTTCAGCAAAGTTATAAAACTTTTCAGTCATTGTGCCCAACCTGAAGTAGTACATAAATATTTAAAACTATTTTCTTGCCTGCTGTAAAAGTGTTGCTTTAAGTATTACTTTTCTGCAAAACGGCTGCTCCAAGCAGGAGGCTATGAATATGCTTGCTGTTGGCGTGTTTTGGCCATGTCCTTCCATCTCCTGCAGTTGCCAAAAGCAATCACAACAGCCATGGATGTGGCCCCAGGAGGGTTCTTCAGTGGAAAGGGATTTCCTGGTGGCGAAGAATCAAGGCTTTTATTCTGCTGTCTATTCTTGCTGTGGGGGACGTTCAGAGGAAAAAAGGGCCGCAGCTGAAGTGCCTCCAAGCCCTGCCAGTTCCTCCTGCTGTAACAGGCTGTCAGAGCGGTGGGCACTCAGGTATGAGTTAGAGCAGCTTTTTAGTGTCTTCTGCTTTGTGCCAGGGCTTGGGACGGTTCCCAGCTGCCCCAGAAGGCAAACAGTGGTGGCTTAATTCCCCCAAGTCTGGCACAGTATCATGACTGCTGGGTTTGAGAGCACTTCTAGTGCTCAATAGCAATTTTCCAGTGCTATGAACATGACACTGTCTCACCTTGCAAATTCTTCCATCAGCAAGCCACTGTCCTGGCTCCAACTGAAAAGTCATTTGAGGAAGAGACTGTGAATGCATTTGTAATAGCTGTTTGTGTCAAGCACTTTTGAAAGGCTTTACATATTGGGTCTTTATATATTCCAGTCTGAATCAGATCTTAGACTGTCAGGGACTGAATGGATACAAACATATGTTGATAGGAGTGATGACTTGAAGATGCCAAACAGAGAAAACAAGAATAAAATGACCACCTCTAGAAAAACAAGACATGACTATCATGAGACAAATCAAGAGAACACAGCAAAGAACAAGACAAAAACTAAAACAAAACTCTAAAGAAAACCCCAAGCCCCAAAACCCCAAAGTCTAGGAGAAAAAGCAGAAAAGAAAAAAGAAAAACAAAAAAGCTTGGTAAGCTAAAGATTTTTTTTTAATATATATATATAAAGAGTGCTTTTTCAAAGCTCACTAAAGAGGTAGGTACAGGCTCATTGTGTAGTCTTTGTGCTCCTCCAGGAACATAGGGCTTTAGTTCAAGTCAGTCACTCATTTCAAATATATCACTGTAGTTTGGAAGTTGGCACGTTAGAGCTAAAATCAGTGACTGTGTTCTAAAGAGCTTTTTTGGCTTGAATAGAGATTAGAAAGTTCTTTCTAAACTTTTTGGGTTTTTTATAGGCACATAAGATTCTTCCACATTTGTGTTTTAGCACATTATTTAACCAATAGATTCTTGGCTGAGTGATTGTATAATGCAGGAGATATTCCAGGAACTGGCACTGCGTATTTGATGGAAATAGTTGTATTCCAGTTCCCTTGCTTTGTGTCTGAGAGCACATACTTTCTTCTGCCTTTCCTGTTATCAGAAGTCATCCTTTTCCTTCCAGATCCAACCAGGAACAGTCTGTCAAAAGTCTGATGATCCCCTTTCCAAACATTTTATCATTTCACATTCTTTGTATGAGATATTTTCTTAAAACTCTGAAGTATCGAAGAGTTATTCCTTTCTCATTTTACATATGGGTGATTGAGGATGAAGTACAAGCCAGGAGCTAGTGTCTATGGAGCCAGATTCCAATGTAGGAAACCACCCAGTCACTCCTTTTATCTTGAAATGGAGAAGAGAGAAGAGAGATGCTTGAAATTACCTTAGCACATTGATGTCACCTTGCCAATAGAAGCTATTTTCCTAGCAGGCAGTCCTATGGGTCAAAAAAAAAAAAAAAAAGGAAAAAAGTAGTAGCCAAATGTCCTTTAAACATAATAGAATTCGTCGATGGACTGGTCTTAAATATATTGTTCAGTGCAAAGAAATGTGCTTATTAGTGCTTATTAGATTGTTAAGTGTTTTTCTTTCGTCATTCTCATCCATATGGAATTATCTAGGGTAGAGGCAAATAGATATTAATGGGCTGTGAGACCTGTTATTATTCCATTCTGAATGGCAAGTTATGCTGGTTCCTGTTCGTTCCTCCTGCACTTATACAGCTGTGAGGTAGTGTTTTCTATATTTCTATTTTCTACTATATTTTCCCAGCTGATCCTTTTTAACATACGGTTGTTGATTTCCTTTCAAGTACAGAATAAATGTCAATTAGTCCCTTGTCTGTTTTGTGACTGATCCTTGAATCTCAAGAGTGTAAAATCCAAGTAGCTCTGCATGTTGTACTCATCTAAAAATTGAGATTCTGGCCTATAATATTTATCTGCTTTACACTGGCAAACTCTGAATCTGATGAAAACTTCTGCATGAGAATAGAGCCCAGTGAGTGCAGAAGAGTAGGGGAGATTAAGCACATTTGTCACCATTACTTTTGTTGTGTCTGTTCCAGTAAATAGAGTGCTCCTTTCACTCAAATTTCAGCCAATTTCCCAGTGTCCACTTTCATTTTGAGATGAAAAGAATTCGATTAGATTTTCTTTCTCAGATCTACATATTGATACTGCTCTACCCTTATTGTACTTCTTACCAGCTCATTCTTGCTAATATGCTCTTACAAAATTTCACATAAATGTTTAATTCCTAACAATAGAGTACCAAAATAATTTTCATGGTACAGAAATGTTCTGCTGACCAACTTACCGGAGTGGAAATGCTAATATGACCCTTGGGTCAGTCATGCAGCTGCCTTTAATGTAAATTTAATACAGTGATTCCCCTGGAGATGGAAGATGGCAGGCTTACCAGAGCTGCACTGAATCAAGGTATCAGTATTTAGCAGCCTCTGGTTACTAGGCTACTGTTCACCTCTGAGACCAGAAAAGATGATCACAGAAATGCACTTTCATGCTATCTGTCACATATATGACTGGCTATGTTGTATGAAGAAAGCATTTTACAGGTTTGATGAGAGGTTTAAAAATAATGAAGGACTGGATGGGAGGGGGCAGGGGGAAACGCAGAAGGCACTGGGTTTCCGTGTCCTGCTCTGTTCTCCACTTGTTTCTCTGTAGAAAGATCACAAAAAGCCCAATCCATACACTCAATATCAAATAAAGCATTATTTTTCATAAGCTGAATAGATGCCTTGGAAAGCAGCCAACGAGGGAATTTTCCACTTGTGCTGCCTTTGCATCCTCTCTCAAACCTACTGTTAAGCAGCAGGGGCACAATGCATTTCACTCCCTTTTCTATTATGCAGCTATGACACATTAAGCTCCTTGGAATGGTATTCATATTTTATCAGCTCTCCTAAGTTCGGTTCTTTATTTATAACATACTCCGACTTTTTTTTCTTTCCACCCTGTGTGTCCAGATTTAGTAAAGAAAGAGATTAAAGCAGTTAAAGAAGGTAAAAAAACCAAACACCAAACCCCTCTATGAATTTAATGATACCTTTCAGGTAGAATGTATGTTTTCACTCAGTGATAAAGAACTCATCTGATTATTATTTTATCTTTCCATACATAGCTTGCCATGGCACCCTCTGCAGGTCATATCTGATATGCTTAAATTTAATATAGTATCTTTACTTTGAAGAATAGCACATTTTATTCCCTAAAGCATGATATTTAATCTCTGTCTGTGATCTGCCAAAACGCTGAGCTTCCTGCACACTAAAGTACTTGAAGTATCTAGGCAGACCTGTGATGATTTGCAAATGCGATGATACAGGCTTGACAAAGACTTTAAAAAACAGTGCTTATATATTGGTAGCCTTGTTTTGGGGAAGTCTCTTTTCTGGTATTGAGGAAAACATTCATTAAGTGATACTGATATCACTATCTCATAATGTTGAAGGCAGCCTGCAAATACCAACAGGAGCTGAATTTACTACCACTGCTCCACGAACCTGCGCAGCTAGTCAAAATTTAAGACTCTGCAACAACAGTTTGTGTAAGTGGAGGAATTGGTAACATGAGTACACAATATTTTTGGTACAATCTCAGCGTGTCTGTTTTGTAAATAAGTCCTGTTTTTCAGAGTACAAGAGAAACAGCCATCAGACATTTTTCCTATTCTGAAATAGCAGGCTTGCTACACTTGTAAGATCTGTCCTCAAGAAGCCTTTCTCTCTCTCTCACTCCTGCCTCCTACTTCCATCATATATTTAGACTTGTTTCTTAGCCCGTGCTTCTGCAAGTGGGAAAACATTTCTCTGCAGCCCACACAGGTCAGCCCTGCCATGACCTGAGCCTATAGCTGTAGCCAATGAGTCCCAGGCAGAGGTGGGTTTTTTAATGCTGAACACAAGTAATAGCTCATAGCACAGGTGTTTTGTATGTGAAGGTAGTCAAAAGCATTGTTAAAATCAATGGATACATGAAAAAGTGCCTTCACACATCCACAGATGCCAGCAAATGATTGAGATTTTATTGGCTGTTTGGCAAGCCTATGTCTCAGGGAGGGTGGGGGCAGGGGTAGCCGAACGTGCTTTCTCCGCTCTGCGAACAGGATTTTGATGTTTGCATCATTTTGAAATCTTGCATGTCAAGGGAAGACCCAGCCTCTCAAAGCTGGGAAAAGAAACAAAAAAAAAGAGCGCTAAAATCTCAATCCTTCCTACTTGGAGGACACTGCTAAAGTAAAAATAATGAAAAGCTGGTTATCTCTGAGTGGTTGAAGGATGAATTGCATTATATTTGACAGAGCAATAAGAATGTGCATGGGGCAGATGGTACAGTGTCTTCACACCCTCCCCTCGGTGGGGCAGGACTGCTGTTCCTGGGCAGGAAAACAAGACTGAACTGTGATGGCAGCATAGCAGAGCACTTCTTAAGTATTCCCTCAATACTAAGCACATGCATAAACCTAGGAGCTGTGTGATGTTTCCTGGGAAAAAATATTAGAGGTAAAATGTATACTGTGAAAAATTCTTTGCCCACTGTAAAGATATGAATCTAAAAATACAGCCTTTCAGCAGGGCTTTTGTTTCACTTTCCTTCCTAGATGCAATGTCTTCCATCAAAGGTTTTGAGAAGTTTTAAATAGAAAAAAATGAAACTTGCATTTTAATCTCATACATCTACCATCAGCTTTAGACTGCATTGTAGCATGCAGGTGGACTGGAAGTGATAATGTACAACTTGAATTTCATTGGAAAGCCATAGTCAAAGAAACGATGCTCTTCCAGTGTAGTCTACCAAAAATATTCCCTTACGATCCTTCCTCTCAGTGTGATCCCTCATTACTGGGCATTTCTCAAAACCTTTTGCGCCTGCAAAATACACTGCTAACATTTTCTCACTTTAAGCACAGAAAAAATGCATGGTGCAAGAAGAATTAAGGCCTGCAGCTTACAGAAATGAAAGGAAACCTGGCTTCACTCTGAGCTAGATTTTGACCTTGGGTACGTATCAGTAGAGCTGTTGATTTAATTAAAACTTACCTGTATGTTTCTCAACTTTGAGGACCAACTTTCAGTTCAGTGTTCTTGAACTCTAAGTTTTATGAAGTAGTTGTGAGGAGGGAATTTGCAGGATATTAACTCATTTAGATGTAAAGGTTCATAACCTCTTTCAGCAATGCTTTTATTTTTATCATTGCCAGACAGTTTCAGCTGTACACAGCAAGCAGAGCTGAATATGACTTTGAAGGATTTGAGGAGGATACTTTATACTCAGTGTTAATTCTAAAGTGCATTTGTGCTTGTGTTGTTATTTTTCTTGTTACTGACTTTTATAGATTAACCACCTCAATATCTCTTGTTTAATAGAAAAATCAAGAAGAATATTATTTTAATATTGTATATGGCTTGTACCTGTCCAGTGCACACATGGACAGATAAAACCAAAGGAATAAACAGGCATAGATAAAACACGAAGCCATGACCTCTGTGTTAGAATCCATCACAACAGAACAAGGTGAGATACCCTTTAACTTCTCAAAGTGGAAAGTCTGGTGAATAATGCTATGTTTGCATATGTGTAAGTACTTTCAGAAAAAGGATCTGACCTCTCAGATGGTCCTACACCAATTTACAAGGTTTTCTCACCACCTTATGTCATGTGGATGACTGGCATTCACTGGGAATAAATGTTGTAGCAAAATTTCAAAGGAAAAGCTTCCTAGGCAATCTAATTCCATGAATTTCTGTCTGAAATCGGTTTAATTTCTCCCAATTTTCACCAGTATAGCTAGAAACAGAACTTGTCACTTTCCTGGTTTTGCTAGGAAATATAAAATGTCAAGTAGCAATTCAAAAAATGTCTAAGTCTGTAGGAACTTTGGTTTTCTGCAGATGACTTTTTTGTTTTCAGTGAATTTTTCTTAGATTTTAGCCAGAGCTATTGAAGGAGACTATAGAAATAGAGATGGGAATATGGATCTGAGTTACTGGCCTCATAACACAGGATCAACCTTCTTTAAGTCACTCTAAATTGTGAGTTGAGATCAAACACATAGTTTAAGATAATGAGTGTAGTAAATTTGAAAACGCTTTGATTGCTCAGTGGTGCAAGATTTTTTTTTTTTTGTAAAAGCAAATGATCACTCAGACGTACTACATAAGCATCTTGATTAACCATTTCACTTCTACATTTTAAAGGTAAGATGATCTACAAAGAGTTTTGATTTTTGGGCCAGCTAGAGTGATCGTTGAGTGTAATTGCCCTATTTTACATGTGGCATTTTTACTAATGTGTGTGCATCGTGCCTGAGCTTAAGTGACCTGGTGTGAAGCTCTGACTGTCATGCACAGTCTTGGACCTCACTCACATCCCTTTGTACTCTGGTGTGTTATGGAATGAAGAGCTAACAACAGAAATAACAGAGGCGTGACTCAGAACCTGCTTGTAAAGTGAGAATGTGGTGGATAATAATGTGTTGTGTTTACATCTAAGATTATTTTGTTGAGGAGTAAAATTGTATAATAAACAGAAATTAATTCTTGGATGCAAATATTTGATTTTTAAAAATATTTTGTTAAGTAAGAAATGCAACTTAAGCACTTTTAACAAGACGTCTTCTCTGGTAAGGGCAAGCAGAATCCACGAAGTATATCTGTAACTTTAAAATGAGATTTAAATAATTTTGAACGGTTTACAGGTTTGAAAGCTATGTTATACAAGACAATTATAGAGCTCATTAATACAGATAGGATTGGTCTCAAGCTGCAAGACTGAAGCTTGAGGCTTTGTTTCAAATAACCTTAAATGTGGGTTTAAGCTGGCCGTAAAAAATGTGCCTAACATTCTTTAGCAAGGAGGGAAGAAGCGATCATGTTGTAGAAAGAGACTGTATATAAAACAGCAGGAATTTTGTTTTGACATCTACGCTATACTACCCTGAACTAAATGCTTTCCACTTGTAATAAAAACAGTCCCTTTTACACCCCTGCTGTTTCACACGGGTGGTAATTATAATCCATAGAAAACTAAGTTGAGAGTAAAAGAAAAAATTACAGCAGCATTGTTTATGATTTACATCTTGTTTATTCTCATTTGCTTTTCCTCTTAACCTTTTTTGGTTTGTGGACAGCTTTTTTGGTTTGTTTGTGGACAGCTTGTAGAAGGGAGCCCTGAGGGTTTTAAAAAACTAAATAATAGGATAGGAGGTGTAGGCTAGTATTGCCAAAGCAAAGGATAATGCTTTAACAAGAAAGATTTTAAAAATCAAAGTCCCAATATATGGCAAATATGAAAACTTGAGGTAGGAAGAGGAAGAAAATAGCCTGAGCTGAGCTCAATACTTTTATGGCAAGACTGAGTTATGAGAGTTAGCTAGTTTAAAGCAAGGCTGGCAATGTCTATGCTGCACTGCAGAAATAATCAAATTGAAAATAGAAAACTGATCCATCAAAGGAGAGACCAAGAAAGGGAGCAGAGAGACAATCAGAAGAGGAATTGGAAGATGAGGACAGAAAAAACTTTGAAGGGTATATCTTTGAGAAGAGAGCAACCAATAGTGTTGAAAGCTAGCACAGAGTTCAAGAAAGGTCAACACAGAAACAGGAGACTAGGAAATATCTTCATGGAAGAAGTGAAAAAATTAATTTCATTTTGAATGAACGTTTGCTTGAAAGAAATCTGTTGGAAAAGGGCAAGCAGTTTCAGCAGGTTCAAGAGGGTTTTTTGAGGTCTAGCTGAGTCATTAAAATGTTCCCGTAGAAATAGTGAAAGACTGAACACTCGTCCCCTGAAAATAGTACATAAATCCTTCTTAGTGGGTAACTGGTGTGGTAAGACACAGAAAATCACTCGTCCAATTCTCTCTTTAACATAAATGATCTAATACAGACTTAAATTATGTATGTTCAAGTACACTAAGAGCACTTACTTCCCTGCTCTGCTACTGATACCTCTTATACTCTTTGTCTTAATAAAATGTCATATACATGTTTACCTACCAAGCAAAGCCTTAAAAACTAAATCAACTTCTTGTATGAAATGAAATCATATCAAATTACTTTTTGAGGTTAGTTCAGTATCACATCAGCTTCATGTTGGACCAAGAATATGTCAGTGTGATTCACTACACATCCTCTTCCCTTGTGAGGAAGAGAAAATAGACCTTGTTTAAGAGTGTCTGTGAAAAAAGGCACTTTTCTTTTTGCCTGATAGTGCCATTAGAATCATAGAATCATAGAATCATAGAAT
>VZSC01002546.1:195031-205570 GCA_013398225.1 Steatornis caripensis
GTCAGACTCTTCTCAGTGGTGCCCAGCGACAGGACAAGGGGCAATGGGCACAAACTGGAACACAGGAAGTTCCACCTGAACATGAGGAGGAACTTCTTTACTGTGAGGGTGACAGAGCACTGGAACAGGCTGCCCAGAGAGGTTGTGGAGTCTGCTTCTCTGGAGATATTCAAAACCCGCCTGGACGCATTCCTGTGCAACCTGCTCTAGGCTAACCTGCTTTAGCAGGGGGGTTGGACTAGATGATCTCTAGAGGTCCCTTCCAACCCCTACCATTCTATGATTCTATGATTCTATGATTTCATATGTGCTACTTTATTTTCAAATTTCCTGAGCTTCTGAATTTCACTGTTGTCACCACTTCTCTCCTGTCAAATGAAATGCATTGAATGTGTTTGTGGTCACACATTAAAATTTTATTGAGGACATAGTTTCTCTGTCCCTTGAATCATTTCAGCATTTCATATCACCTGTTTTCAGCCGGCTTCTGTAGGTGTGTAATGAACAGAAAGAAAAAAATAATCCAAAATTAAAGGCCAGTGTCTCAGGGTTTGTTAATGCTCCCAGAGGAGCAATGCTGGAATAAACGTTTTCATATGACCTGGTTTTGACAGGTGGCAGCATCTCACATGCAAGTTCGTTGTGTTTCCCATCTGGTGTGAAGCGGTAATGACAGTCTATAAATAAGTGTTAAACTATTTCTGTCTTAAGAGGCTATTTGTTTTCCATTTCACTAAAGGTTGCTCGAATGTTGATGGTTGCCTGACGAGAAGAATTTGCGTCAGTGGTGCTGATAGATGTCCTTTACCAGGAGGTGCGTATCTCATACTATGTGGATGTATGTGCACTTTTACTGGGAGGTTCAGGAGGGGGAACTTCTGCTCCCCAGGCTGCACAGAGCTCCTGGGACCACAGGCTCTGCCGACTGTGGTATCTTTGGTGGCCCTGTGCACAGATTTACATAGGCAGAAGTCTTTTGCTGCCTTCTCAGCTGCAACTTGAGCTTTTCCTGGAAGCCGGTTGGAGCTGTACAACATACCTTTGGGAAAAGTGACTACGTGCTTTCCAGGGATCCATGCTGTGCTGCACGGTGCCTTTGCTTTGTCCAGAAGACAGGAGTACTTATCAGAGGCTATGACACTCATACAGGCCTTAAGTCAGTATAGCAGGGATGTTTATTTTTGAATACTTCACAGGTTACAAAATGGAAACCATTCAGGAAAACTCTTAGTGAGATGAAATTGTGCCTTGTGGACGGGTGGTTATCTGAGAAAGGTCATATTCCCATGAGCGAGATGAAGAACGCAGCTATTGTGCATTATGAAGAACCGGCTACTGTGTAGCAGTGCAGGGACGGATGGACCGGCTGTCGTGTAGCAATGCAAGGACAAGACTGTATATGAAGAACTGGCTATTGTGTAGTAATGCAAGGATAGACTGATCTTGTAGTTAAAAGTAACGTGTTAGCAGAAACTAGCTGAACCATGTATCAACTATGAAACCACTTATCAATCGCAGGAATGCATAAGGCATGAAGTTTCGCATACGGGCAGTGACCAATCAGCAGAGTATTATTTGCATATGTATGATTTGGCTTGCATATGTATGATTAAGCTTGCATATGTATGATTGAGCTACATAAATAGGGATAGCACAATTGCAATAAACGAATCATTTCTATCAATCATAGTGATTGCGTCTGTGATTCCTCTCAGCGACAGTGCCTGGCCCCTAGAAAGTTTTCCACTGACTTCCATGTTATGTCATATTGCAGCTAGTTATCGTTAGGTAAGAATCCTTCTCTTCACATACTGTTTTGGTGAAAGTGTCTACATTTCCATGAAGTGACTTCTAGTAAAACCTGCCATTTAACCTGTCTCAGTAGTAAAAGGTGCAAGCACCATCTTAGATGGCTTTGAAAGCCCCAGACACTACTAGTTTAACAGTTTCTGCAAAACTTCGCCTGCAATACAATTGTCACTATATGAACTGTATGGGAATCTTTAATACCTAATTTAGATGTTATTTAAATAAGTTCCTATGTCTCTTCATTCCATTTTAATTAAAAGTAATAAGGATATTGATTCAGAGACCATAATCCAATCTTTTTTTAATTATAAGACTATTGATGAAGACTGTCTTTGTCATGATAAAACTGTGCAGATAATCTTGTTGGAGTAAAGCATTGTTGTTGCAAATAAAGCCAGTTATTTGTTAATATTAAACTTTAAATTAGTTCTAATTGTACATTGTAGGTCATTCTTTTTATTATTTGATCAAAGGTCTTCTATTTCTGGATTGGTTTTATTACTGTGAAGTTGTGAAGCTGTTTGTTTCTTTCAATCTGCATTTCTTTCACGCTTGACAAAATTTCTAAATATGAGTGAGAAATCTGTTTCTTCCTCATACGGAGGAATACAAGGTGAAGAGAGATGTTTTTGCAGCTTGTTCTGAGAGAGAGAAAATTTTCATTAAACAGTAAATTCTGACCTTGCATGTGGGAAGTCATGCACCACATGTGGGCTTTGGGAAATATTCAGCATTTGCCTGTTGACAGCTAGGCCCTTCAAGATGTGTGTCCCAAATCCTTACTTACTTTGGGTATATAATTGCCCTAGCCATAGACATGAAAACAGATCCATTTCTTCTGATTTGTGCTGAAAGGCAGTCACTTCAAGTTCCCTGTCACAGTGGGTAGATTTCTAATGGGACCATTGCTAATAGGTCTCACTTTCCTGAAAAAAAGGGAGCCAAGAAAAGGATTTTTTGTTATAAACAACCAGAACATTCAGCCAGTTTGTGTTTTACATTCCAGGATTCAATGATCTTCTGTAGGTTTTAATATTAATGCACTTCTGTATTTAACTTGAATTAGGGGTTTTTTGGGTTTGCACTGTTGCAGAATCTCAAGGCCATGAAGGCTGCTAGCATGTGTTCAGTAGCTTTTCTTGACTATTTCCTAACTTTTCTTGACTACTTCCTAACTGGTGTTGGGAACAAGACACTGTTTCTAGTCAGTAAGCAGGCAATGCATTCAGAGAAACCTTTCCAAATCCTTCATCATCCTTCCAAGGCAGCACAGTAACACACTAGAATAATAAAAAAACCCCCTACAACAGAGAATGAGAGAGAGATTGCTCTCCTTTCCTTTCACCCCAGGTCATAAAACTGATGTCTCCATAGCAAATTTATATGAACGTTTCCAACATCTCTTTCTTTTTCTGAAATGCACAGCGTCATCTTTGAACGTTTCTTTCTGTTCCCCCCTCTCTCTTCCCATTTGCTGCCACTCTCCACAGCGTCGGAATTGGATGTTCTGCTTGAATCCTACTCTGGGGGTTCTCACCTGTCCCTTCAATTTCCTCCTCTCCTGCCTATTTTGGAGGCTCTTACCTTTCTCTCAGCTTGTAACTGTGCACTGCCTAAAACCATGCTCTTGTGGTATCTTAACATTAACACAACTTCTTTAGCTCCCACCTGAGTCACAGGTTGTTTTTTTCCTCTTTTGTTTCCTCTCCTTTATCTCCAAAACGCCTGTGCTGCACAGACTTCCCCTACATCTCTCTCCTCGAGTCTTTCTTGTCTGCCTTCTGCACTTTCCCTACCTCAGAAGCAGCACGAAGCAAGGCTCCTAATGAGCTACTGCTTGATCAATTTAAGGAGCATGCCTCTAGCTTATTCGTCTTGATTTCACTGCTGCCTTTGACAAAGATAATCACTCTCACCTCCTCTGCTTTCTCTCTTCTCCTGCCTTTTGTGATTATATAATATCCTGATGATGTGTTGTTGACTGGTCACCAAGAAATCTGGAGCAGCAAGTAGACCAAAGGACAAATAGCTCTGATACTTACAAGTGAAAAACTATTTCTGTGATTTATTAAGTGAATACTTAAAAATTCTTCCTATATTCAACTGAAGTTCTGTTTGCAAATGCTTTTGGATTTGAAATAGTTATGAAAGAGTTTCTAGTATTCTAACCGTGAATAGTACAATAGCTCCAGATTGCTCCAGTGAGAATTTTCGTTGAAATCAATGGGACTATTCCCGCAGTAAACAATTAAAAATATTGGAATAAGGTCAAAATAAAACTTCTATGAGTTCTTGACTATTGCTTAATCAGAAGTTTCATATAAAGGATTAGCACTGCAGGATTTGAGAATATTTTTCCCTTTTTGGTGTTCAGAACCACAGATACTGGAAGCAGCATGACTGGGAAATGCTAATTCTTAATTGGTTTGAGCTACAACTCTTTCAGCTGATCTTCTTTTCCTTCTTTGGGTTCTAAGAAAGGGGTATTGTCTTTCTTATTTTAAACAGCCAATTCTTCCAGGTAGAGAATTTGTCTCACTGAATATTCATAAAATTTCATTCAAGTGGAGAGTTCTATATCAGTAATATGTGATTATCATTAAGAAGTTCATTATGTGCAGGCAAAGTACAATTGGGTATACCATTTTCATGAAGAGTACCATAAGGGTATTTATCACCATTCAAAAGCTATCACTTGTGTGCTTGAATTAATGGGATGCTTGCAGTGCTGAAAGTGATGGAAAACAAACAGACAGAGTAGATAATTAGGTTAGAATAATATTTTGGGGATTTACCTTGTTTAAAATGAAAGCATTACTTCAGATGCCTATAGAGATGACAAAACTACGTAACTGTGAAAATTTATGAAATCAAGAATTCTCTATGGTCTGCTCTTTAGCCTGGGGAGCATTTGTGTCTGCAAGGTGTGACACTCATACCATTTGAAGTGTGTATCATAACCTTCCGATTTAATATATAATGTTCATACAAGTTGGAGTTTGCAGCATATCGCATCTAGAGTAAACTGCAAGACCAGAAAAGCCCAAAGTACACATATTTGTACATTGCAGTTTATGTGAAATTCAGAGTCAGTCTTCCTTCAAGGTTTAATCTAGTCCCATTATTTCCCTCAAGGTTTTTCCATTCTCTTCCAGCTTTATTAGGTTTAGAAAGAGCTCTGTGTTTATATCTAATTTTTAAGTGAATTATACCCCTCTTCAGGTAATCTTAAGGCATCAATGAAAATACATTTTACATATTTTCCTTTAAAACTTTATTTAGACTAAACCCATTTAAATTTGGCTCCATCCTCTTAAAGAATATAACTATCACTCAGGTAAGGGTCATGAAACACACAGGTCTTGTACCAAAAGCCTACCTGGATAAAAATGAAGACTGTGCAGTTTTCACAGTGTCCATGGTAAGGAACTGTATGTGTAGGGGTGTATTTCTGTGTAGGTAGGTATGTATGTTTGAGTGTGTTTGCACTTTTCAAAGTGAAGTCAAAAGATTAAGATTTTTCGTCTTCTGAGGGTGCTTGAGGAAACCCAGTCACGAGATAATGAAGTGAAACATATTACTTATTCAATATGTTTCATCTCAGTCTTGTGAGAAAGTTGACATGTCATACAAAACCATTAGTCACTGTTTGCTGAAAATTTGGCTGAAGCTTAGTTAAAAGATTAGCAGAACTTTCCCAGATTGTTTGTGGCTGCAGTTCTACACCATTTGCAGTGATTCCTGCCCTCACAAAGAAAGTAAGTAATACTCTTAAAACAATTCCTTCCGCTGGAAATGCAGAGTTCTGATTTTCATTTGTTTTCCTTACCAGAGTAGTAAGTTAACTAATTGGATGGAAATAATGAATGATCAGGATCTCATTCTTCATCCGAGCTTTAATGGCCTTGAAATTATTTTTAACTTTATTTTGCAAACATACTGATCAGCTTTGTCAAAAAATCTGTGTCAAGCCATGCTGTTGTTATCTGGAAAGAAACCTTTGCTGTTTCAGTTACTCCTTCCCCAGTAAAGTATGTTACCAAGAAAAATTCTTCATTCTTACTAATCTGGAAACAAACAGAAAAAAACCCAGTTGTGTTTACCTATGACTATGGTGTAAATGGTAGGGATCTCAACTGATGTACGCATTCAAAATTGTGTTAGTTTCTATCAAATTGTGGTAAATTGCATCACTGGAGAAATTTCCTTGGCTTTTTCATAATGGTGTTATCATACCTCCTTCTCCCTTTTTCCCCCGAATCCAAAAGTGCCTTTCTTTTTTTCTTCTATGCCATTTTTGTATGCTTGTTTCATACACAGTCACTAAATAATAGTAAATTCAATTAAAATGAAGTAGCCAGATTTAATCTGTATTCTTTTTCTGCTTGTTAAGGATTTATTTATTTATTCATTCATTGAGAAAGATGCTCTGCAACAGGATATATTTGACAAAATACAATTCACGGTATTCATTGTCATCTCTGAATTACTACTTTGTTTTTATTTAAGGGAATCATGTAAAGGAAAAACAGAGAAGAAATCTTTCCTCACTGACTGTACTAATTACGCAGAGAGCCTGCCTGAGATTTCATATGAAGATTTACTGATATATTATTTGATTATGTCTCTGAATGTCTCATTTTCGATCAACCAATAAAACTACCTTACTCTCATGTTTTTCATTTTTAGTTGGAGTACTAAGAGTGTGTCAGATGCAACTATTGTATCATGGTTTCTTTACCCATCTATTCACAGTTATGCTAAGCCTCTTTCAGTACTGCAATATGATAAAATGATATTTCTCTCTCTTGCTTGATTCATTCTATCACAGAAGATTTATGTGCATATTAAATTTTGTGTTACTTTTTTATACTGAAGAAATTAATACATCCTATTCTCCATCTGTAAAAATGTGCTTCATATTTGGGGCACTGAAGTGGAAGGTAGTTAAGGCTGGGGGTGTTTTGTAAGTCCAGTGGGAGTTCATTGCACAGCTTTGGAGATGCCCCAGAGAAGATTCATGTCTTCCTTGGATGATCAGTATATTTGCAGCGAATAGTTGCACTGTGACCAAGAAACAAAGTTATGAACTATAGGTCCTCATTTTGAAGATTTATTAGTCATCACCTCCTTGCTTTTACCAAGATGTCAGTGGTGAACCACAATTTGGAAAGCAGGATACAGCTTTGCTTTGCTATTTTAATACTCCCAGTCTTTGAGGCTGAATCCAAGGGAAGAGGAATCTACAAGACCAGCAGACTCTGAAATCTAGTCCTCTGTCACTCTGGCGGCATTTCAGAAAGCTGCTCTTCTAACAGCTTAAAACTTCCTTCTACTTTTCAGCCTAAAAATCTTAGTAGCCAGTTCACACCAAATTGTTCTTTTGCCGACATTGCCTTTTGCAGTTAGTTAGCCTCATTCTTTGTATTAACCNTTTTTGCCAACATTGCCTTTTGCAGTTATTTAGCCTCATTCTTTGTATTTACCCATAGGTGTTCACAGACAAGAGTTATAACTGGTCACAGGCTTTGAGAGGGTAGGCTGAACAAGCTGGGTTCTTCTGGTTTTCCTTTGTAAGATGTCCTTTCCATCCTCCTAATCCTCTGGCTCCAGCTTGGGTTCATCTTTCCTAGACCTGAGGAACCAGAAGTCTTTATAATTTATCTGAGGGCTTAACATTAGCGCCTTATGCAATGGGATGAACTTTCCCTGTCACTACTGGAAATAATGGCCAAGTCTCTACTGAGAAATAAAATATTCCAGACCTGGCCTCTTTCCCTCAACGCAAGTATCAGGCTAGACCTTGTGTCGACTCTTCTCCTCTAGCATGAGATGAATTTCTCAATATTGCCTATGGGAATAGATCCTGGCCTGCACTGTGGGCCAAACCTAAGCCACTGGATGTGCAAGGAAAAATGGCATGAACACCACACCAGCTCAGGCTCTGCTCCTCTTCATCTAACTCGTATAGACAACCTCTGTGGCTGCTGCTGCTTCACACTGGAAGTTTGCAGGCATCCTGTGACTGAGACTGACATGCTGAGCTCTGTCTTCCTCTGTTGATGAGCTCCTGGCTGGTATTTGGTATTAGCACCTAAGTGTATGAACTTAACAATTTATAGTGAACTTCGTTCCATTGTATTACTTCTGCTTTTGAGGTAACTTAGTTTTTTCAAATAGTATTTCTACTCTACAGATAGTACCTTCCAACTTCATGTCCTCAGCAAGTTTTAGGAGCCCACTCTGATGTTTTATGCTGAAGTTATTAATGAAAATAGTAGATAAAACTGATCTTGAGATCCTTTTCAAGGGATTCCTCTGGTAATCTTCTGTAGCTCCTATGAAAATAAATGTTGAAGTTTTTTCTTTAGGTTCTTTAGTCATCTTTCTATAGTGCTATGAAGAAGACAAATGTTCCTATCTTTATGTTCCCTATCAGTTTGCCATATGGCACTATGCTCAACAGTTTTATGAAGTCTAAATACACTGAATTTAGGGCTTTACATTTTCTAGAAAATCTCTTATGTAAGACTCTGTTTTTACACCTGTAGAAGAGGTCGAGGACAGCACAACTGCATGGTTAGGGCCTTTTGCATCTTATTTTTTTTTTCCACCAAACCAGCTTCTTCCTTCTCTTCCTCTACCTTATGACCTATACAAACAATTTAGTAATAAATTATTTGAATTTTAAAATTTTATGTATTTTACCCGAGCCAAAGATATTTTGGCTAACATTATTGCTGGCAGAAATTATACATTTACCTTTAAATTAACCTGGCCACTGTCATTGTGGAATATTGCAGTGTCACTGAGCAACTTAAATCAATGTATTCTTACAAACAAGAAACAAGATATTTCTCATTTTCTAATGGGAAACTGAGGCATAAAGCTATTTTAGAAATTGTTCCAAATCTCTTCTAAGAGTTTGGTCTTCTCAGCAATAATGATTGTAATTGTACAAATAAAATTGGTCGAAGATGCTCACTTTTCAAGCCTTAAAAGTTGAAGACTTACAATGTCATATGCTGTAGCTCAGGAATTTGGAGGGTTACCAAACAAATACTCTTAAATACAGTTTGCAAAATAAATTCTTTGTACAATTGTTTCAAAAGGATAAAAAATATGCAAAGCCTGATGGGTAATTCATAACAAATTATTCGCTTAGATGACCTTGAGAGCAAATCCTCTTAGAAGAAGTTAGTTAAGACTGTTTCACAGCTGTTTGTTTTTTGCCATTTCTCATAAAATTGCCAACATGAAGATGATATTTTGACTATTTCCAGGAGCTGGTATATTAACACCACTAATTTTCTACATACAAGAGATTTCACAAGGTAATAATTTACAGTTATTTCCAACTGATTTTTTAAAAATCTTTAATGGTTTTGAGCCCATCTAAATCGCTGTGTCTTTATTCTTATTCTAGTTTCTAACCCACCTACATTTCTCACCCCCTTCCCTCTTTGAAGTCAGGAAATTGGGAAAACTTAATGAAACTTAGAATTTGCAATTCGTGCACTTAGTTTCCTGTATGTCCTTTCCCAGCTCTCATTTCATTCGTCTTCTTCATAGCACTATTCCTTATCTTAAAATGAAATTAATTTACTCCTTCATCTTTTTTTATCAATCTTGGTTTTTCCTTTTCCCGCATAATTTCTTCTTCTCTGTCTCCATTTACACAATGAAATTTCAAGTCTCTTCACTGATTTACTTTTTTCTCTGAACATTTGAAAAAGTTCTCCTTAGCCTTCACACTTGTGTTCTCCATTATAATCATCTGTCATTTGGTATACCATGCTGTGGGTTTCTATTTCTTTGGGTTTTATTTTTATTTCCCTGATGCTTTGTTTGAAGTTGTACGATTAGGGGTCGCTGGAAGTACTTATTTCTTACCAGTCTTTGGGTTTATCTTTATTGCTCTAAACAGGCTTACAGGCTGATTAAGAGTCCCAAAGCAGTGTATTGAGATACAGGAAATACTCGAAACTCCTCATTAACATTTGCTGGGTTTTGTTAAATGAAAAATAATTATGAGTTCCATTGTGTCATGCAGGTAGTCATTAGTGTTGAGTATGTCTTTGGGAAATAAGATAGCAGATCAGAGCAAACTATTAAGCTGTTTACATCTATTTGGATACAGTAACTATAATGACATCCAAGAGATCTGAATGGTTCATGGTGCAAGTAATTTTCTATTATTTTTTCCCTTCTAATGTTTGGGATATAAGATCATTGTGATTGTATAAATGTGGCAAGTACACTGGTGTGTTTCTTTCCAGTGGAGATTTTGTATAAGCTGCCCTATTCCAAATAACAAAATAATGAACATTAATAATGGTGACATTACTACAATTTTTTAGATGTGCTGATGTTGTCCTTTTAGTTTTCCAGAAGATGAATGTTGCCCTGTGGTCCCAGTCTCTCTGACACTGAGGAATCCTTTGAAACGTGACCTAGTTCTCATATGGGCCCTGGTCTCACTTCACCTGGAAAAAGGGACAGGAGGAGATGGAGCATGCTTGAGGCTCACTCACAAGCCTTGGTTCAGTCTGTAATAGAATCATAGAATAGTTTGAGTTGGAAGGGACCTTTAAAGGTCATCTAGTCCAATCACACTGCAATGAGCAGGGACATCTTCCACTAGATCAGGTTGCTTAGAGCCCCATCCAACCTCGCCTTGAAACATTGTTCCAGCGTTTCACCATCCTCATTGTAAAAAATTTCTTCCTT
>VZSC01002548.1:4917-26919 GCA_013398225.1 Steatornis caripensis
ACAGGCTGCCCAGAGAGGTTGTGGAGTCTCCTTCTCTGGAGATATTCAAAACCCGCCTGGATGCATTCCTGTGCAACCTGCTCTAGGCTAACCTGCTTTAGCAGGGGGGTTGGACTAGATGATCTCTAGAGGTCCCTTCCAACCCCTACCATTCTATGATTCTATGACAAAACTCCCACCGAGTCGAAGGTGTTTTCCCACATAAAAATAGGAGTACATTTTAATGCACAGGGTACATTTTATAGTCGTTAAATTCCCAGTGCTGGTCTGTCCAAATTTCTGATTTTGCAGAGTTCCAAGTCCTGATTAGTTTAGTTTTTAAAGCTCATAATATAATTTTTCCTGAGCTATTGTCCTTATACTACCTGATGTTTGTAATATTATGCCATTAAACACACATACTGTAAACATATAGTGCTGGTTAATGCATAATTTCATAGAAGAGCTTTTGATAGCCTGTGTTTAGTACTGTAGAGTTCATAAGGTAGAAGATACAAGCACAAGGAAGTAAATGAAGTAGAACTATTCCATTTAGGAACTAGTACATCCTTTGGAATAACTGTCAAATAAGATCACTGGAGTGAATAGCAAAGCTGAAGCTTGGGTTAAAAGATACTCTGTAGGAGCAAGTGGTAAGAGGGGGAAGGCAAGCATTGAGCAGTCCGGAGATAAAGCAATTCAGCAAGGTTGAAGGAAAAAAATGTTTGGGTAAGAGACCTGCTTCTGTGTCAATTCAATTGCCATTAAAAGTGCAAATATATCAAGCTGGAGAAAGTCCTGATTTTCAGTGAATACATGACATTATACCTCAGTCTTCTGGGTACAAATAGAGACACTCTGGTCCTGTACATTTTTTTCTATCGGTCTCTGCTTGACATGCATAGGGGGATCCCAAGGTGTCTCAAGATCTGATAGAACGCTGACTGTCCTACTACTTATTTAAAGTGTAGCTGCTTGCAGACACGATCCTTTTCTTGCCATTTCACAACAGATTTTCCTGTTCCTGAGCTTTACCTTGCACTTAGTTTGTAATAAATACAGGCACATCTCATTGCTTTTAAGGAATTTAGATTGCCCTCTCAGCTGCATACACATGTACGTACACATGGCTGCCCCCAGCTGGCAACCCTCCATTTCAGAAGAGCCACATGAAGAACACAAGTTATTTCCATTTCTTCCTGGTGGTTCTAATAAGTTTGTCTTCTGAGATGTTTTCAATAAAAAATAAAAATCACACAATTCCGAGACATGCAAGACTTCCACTAGCTTCCATAGGAGGTCTGCATAAGAGCATGAGCTTGAGATGTAAATGCTCAGAAACAGATCTATCCATCAAACTAGCTACACACACACACCCACACACACACCATACTTACACTCTTTACATGAGAATACAGTTGATAAGTAGCCTAAAAAAAGACTACTTATCTTTACTGATATATAATGAGGACTATTTTCTAAGATGCTTTTTGTATTGTTGAAAGAAATTACTACCTTTTCAAACCTATCCCCTGAAAGAAAAGAATATAAAAAGTTGGTGATCATTAGCCAGCTTTATTCTATTTACTGAGATAAGGTTTATAGCTCTGATATGAGACAAAATTCTCTCAAGACAGCTCACACTAACCTTTTAGCACAGAAAGTATCAAGATACTAAGAGATGCTGTCCTATCATGACAGCTGCTGCAGGATAGAGAGACTGGCAATGCAGGATAGGGAGGCTGAGTAAACATGCAAGAATAACTGAATTGTGCTCTGTTGTGTCAGTTTAATGTCACTGGGTCACAGAATAGTCTTGGCAGACAACTGTTTGCAAGCTATAACAAGACATGAAGTTAAGTTAAATCTGCTGCTTTAATTTAACCTGTCTTGCCCACATTTGTACAGGTCCTATTCTGTGACTACATTTCTTTCATTTCTCACATACCTGAAAACTGGCAAAAAAATTGTCAGTTTAAACAGATTTTTCCTTTCCTTCTCATCAGGCTAACACGTGAACACCTAAACAACATGCTTTTGAACTAGTAAGTAAACAAGCCTTCCCACCTAGAGTCACCAGAAAGAAAAAAATCTAATGGCTTGAAAACTGCTTTGAACACAAAACTGTAGGGAGCTGCTCACCAGAGTTGTGAACAAGCATCTCAAAAGCTCATCTGCTGGGCCCTCTCATGATTACAAGCCGGAACGTGCCCATTAGGCTCAGAGCAAAATAAAAATTGTACTGTTGTACCAATACAGTGGGAAATGCTAAATTTCCTTGCATGGGTGCCAGCCAGCACAGCTGCTAGAACAAAAGTTAATGTTCAGAGCAAAATCACCGTGCTCTGACCTCATTCTGAACATAGCTGTCTCTGAGTCGAAGGGATAGATAGACAAGAAAAGAGTAGCCATGGGCACCTGTCCTGTTCCCATCTTTGCTCTGAGTGAAGCAAAACTGTGTCTCCTAATCCAGATTAGAGAAATTAATGCTGCTGCATGTATGGACAAACTTTAAAACATATTTCCCTCAGCTAAACCTGCTTCTGTAGAATTTCTGGAATAACAAACTAATAAGCAGAAATAACCCTTAGTCATCACCTATACACAAGCTTTTAGCAGTTTATCTTGCTTAAATGGAAACTTTGGGAATTCCTGACATCAGCGGAGATTAAAAGGCAACTACAGAAACCTACAGGCAAGAACAATTCTGCTGCATTTTTGTTTGCTCCCAAAAGCTTTCCCAATGTTTCTGGTTTTTCCTGTTGACTAAGTGAGATCACTTTCCCTTAATGGCAACTTTGTGCCTCCTTTTCTCTAGGAATCCAAGACAGACAAGGAAGTTACTGGTTAGAGAAGTCTGGCAGCCAGAATCATGGGCTTCCCTCCCTGACTTGGCTTGCACATCACTAAATTGTTGATAGTCTTTCTCACTGCTTCCCTTCCTATTACAAAGCATTTTGTGTTCTAATTAAATGTTTACCAAGCTGTTTGCAATCTTCAAATGAAGGCCCAAATATTAGTACTCAGTTAACAACTCCCGAGATCAGGGATGACAGATTTGTCTCAATTTACCTGCTTTGACCAAAAATCTTTCAGTGCCAAGACAAAGTTCTACTCGCCTCAGTTTAACTACATTGGAATAAGGACCAATGCAGAAATACCACACATTTCTAAAGCATGTTTCTAACTGCATGTTTTGCTGCACTTAAAATAAAATAGGCAATTCTGTGTTTCTGCAACAACCCTTGCAACAGACTCTCAAACAAATGTGAGAAATTTTCACTCAGATTCTGTTTTAATTATGTGTCCAGGTCTATCTAATGCCTGAGAACAGCTCAGCTGCAGAGAATGAACCATACACATTTACACCTATTAGTATCAGCTGCTCCTTTTAGCTAAAGCACACATTCCTGGCACTGTCAATCACCAGAACTCAACAGGACACACACTATTCAATTGCACAAGACATCTACATGTGCCCCGTGGAGCCAGAATGGTGAAATCCCAGCAGAGATAACCACCAAATGAAGACAGTAGCAAATATAAATGCCTGCATGCATTAGATGAAGCAGCTTTATCAGGGAAGACAGAGGTTTTGGCAGAACATCCCAGAGCATACCAATTCTCCCTCCACCAATTTACCTTTTGCATGCCCATGCTTTAAGGGCCTCAGTCAAAAATCACTAACATCAAACTTCGAGACACAGAATCGCTTTTTCATGAAAGGTCAAATCATACCAGATCTTGAATCATCACACATTTGCTATTTGCTTTTTGCAGTTTTAACATGTAGCAGTTCCCATGGATCAGTCAACAGCTGCTTATTCCTGAGGTGATACAGTCATATATATCAGAAATTAGTGGGTTTTGCTTTTATTAAATGGTCTAAAATTCAAGTTCTATGCATGGAACTTAAACTCCTGAAATGCAGCCCAACTAAACAAAATTAAATCAGACTGTTCTTCCTATATCTAAAGCACTAGTCTGACACTGGCTCCTTTCTCTTGGACTTTTTCTAGCTTTCACTATCTCCTCACAAGTTGCTGAGAGCAAGCCTCCCTTTCCCCAGGCAGCAGTAGCAGGCAATAGTCACCCCACTTCAGTGTGACCCTCTCAGCCTGTTCTTGCTACAGAGTATCTGTGGATATAGATAATACAGCAAGCAAACGTCACTGGAGTAACCAGACAAAATGCACAAGTTATTTAACAAACCAAACAAGTAAGAGAGCACTTTTCCATACCTTGAATGGCACTTAGTTGTTCAGACCATAACAACATGATGGTAGGTTTTATTGTTGGGTCTCTGAACTCCTTCCCACCCTCCACATCAGATCAGCAAGCACGGAAAAACTTCACATTGGATAGCCCTCTTTTTAATTTTTACCTCCTTAAATCTTCCGTTCTCATCTCTTGGCAAAATCCATTTAAACAGGGCTTACAAGTTAATGGTTAAACTTGTTGTTTGTAGTACCATTAATATAGGTCAAGCAGCACAATAGTTACAACTGCTGAGAGGGAAGGTACATAAAGACACAGTAAGCAGTTCAGGACCTTATTACAACACGTCTATCAAGTGCAGGGGTACAAACAATGTGCCTGATTCATCAAAAAGATAACTTCTGCTGACAGTACACACTGTTCCCTGGAGTCTCTTACGCATGGCTCAAAAATTAAAATTGGAAATGTAAACTACAGACACATTCTTGCAAATGTGAGTATGTTTCAGCACAATGAGCATTTCTGTGCAAAATACCAGATATAGGCAGCAGGATTAATTCAGTTCTCATTTGCATCACTGAGCAAATGAGCAACAGCTATGACTTTACTCTGCAATTTCTCATGTAACCAAGGGAAGAATTTGTCCCAGCAGGCCCAAGGACACATTTTTCACTGTGAGATGCACATGCATAATGCCTACAAGAGGCATTACCTTATGCTTTATTCAAGAATATTCAAAAGGACAGACCTTTATGCCTCAAAAAGTTAGTATTTCAGGAATACTGACAGTAAGTACTTTTTCAAAACTAATGGCACCTTAAAGCTTCACAACATGGATTACTTATGCTCAGTGCCAGTCATTCAGTGTCTGCCAGTTCAAGTAGACACCATTCCTGATTTGGCTCCCAAGCTCCCTGGCCAAGGTTCCCAAAGTAAATTCCCAGATACTCTGCCGGAGGAAAAGCAGAAAGAACAGCCAGGCCTCAAGACTGACAGACCCCATCATGTGTGTCACTGAGACCCCTTCCTCTTCACAATTATTTGTATCATGATAGCATGTGGCAACATCAACCAAGTTTGCAATGTGAAGCGCATCCCCCGCCTCCCACCCCTACCACAGCAAAACCAAACATGATAAAGCTGGCTTTTCTGACCAAGCATTTTGAAAGTATGAACAGCATTTCAAACAGTTTCTCCCTTTTAAACTAAAATACTTCTAAAATCCTTTTGCCTCAGTCTACTCATGTCCAAAATCTAGCAATTGTAGTTCCAAGAAGACCAGTTTGACTACTGTTAATCCAGGGCGGAGGAATGAAGCTGAATTAAGCAGGATATTTTACTATGTGTAACAAAATACAGAACAGTTACCAGAAAAACAGGAGTCATTGCAGTTAAAAGGTATAATGTGCCTAAGACTTACTTTCAGACTTTCGTGGGGTTTTGCATTGGTAAAAATTGAAGACCTTTTTCTTTCATTTATCTCACGGATATAATATTTTGCATTTCTGTGGTACTTGCTATCTCTTATTTCAATGTGCTTTGTGAACATTGGACTAGATCTTCAGCAAGTGACTCAGAATAACTCAATACTGACTTTAAGAAAAGTCTTTTGACTCGTACTACCTGAGGAGTGGTTAACAGATGTTTCATAGTCCCGTAGACAGAGAAGGGACGTGTAACAATAACGTGACATTAAAACACAGTAGATCTCAGATGTAATGCTAATACTTTATGAGATACAAACATCCTGTGGAATCATGATTTTAAACACTGCTTAAAGCTTACCAAAAGCATTCTAACCACCTTGTGCATGTTATACACTGTCATGCATGTCTCATCTAGGGTGTTTTCCAGTGAAACAAATCATGCCACACAATTAAAAATGTACTTTTAACACTTTTCAAGTTAACTCCAGTGCATGCTATATTTACTACATAATAAAGACAGATCAACAGACTACTCTGCCTTCTTATTGTATTTATCATGGTAGCACAGCCCGTTATGACAGCTTGGATTATAAAATAGTTTGCTTCAACACAATACCAGCATGATAAAGGATTTTTATGCATTCACTTGGACTTTTTTGTACTCTGTATTACAGGTCATCACTGATAGCTTCATATGTTGCACTTCCCTCCTGAGGATGAGATGTGCTCCATTTTAGCACAGATGTACAGGAAACCCTGCTACAGCATAGTCCCTCCCTATTAACAGAGCTGAATCCTTTTTGTACAGAAACTGCTTACATTAATGAAAAAAGCATTGCCTCACACTATTGGTTTTGCTGAGCATCCATAAAGATTTTATTTAATTCATTTGATAACTACAAGGAAGGAGAGATAAAAAAACAAAGTCAAAAAACCTGTCCACAGAAAATTATTAATAAATGTAAGAGTCCACAGAACATGATGTTATTGCCTGCAAAAACACATGTGACACGGTGGGAGTAATGCTGCTTCCTTAGGTGCTCAAGGGATCTCTGTCCAGTCATCCAGGAAGAACAAGATGGAATTGTGCTGTGCTGATGTTCAGATTTCTAAGGGAAGAAGGAAAGGACTTTTTCTTCTCCCACCCACCACCACCCACACTGTAAGAAGATACCTGCTGAATTTCAGCTAATGACATTTCGTCCCATTTAAAATGGGGGAATAACAAGACACTTACAAATCCAGCAGAAACTCTAAGTCAGTCAAACCAGTTCTATTCGCCTCTCTAAAAACGTTGTTCTGATTCCAAAGATGTGGGTTATTCCAGTGAATTTCCTCTTCTGTTATTATGACTCTTCTGTATAAATACAGTTTTAGGATGGATACAACTAAAGCTGTGATGTTGCTAAAGCACTTGTTTTAACAGTACCGTTCAGTACAAAATCACTACAATTCAGCATTCGGATGTACTTCCATTGGGTTAGCCAGGGTGACAACAACTCACCCAATTTCTACTAAAACATCAATAGAAATACAAATGCCAATAATGCAACCCTAATTTAATATCACACCTTCATAAAACCAGTATAAATTTCTGTGAAAACTATTAGGCCATAGTAAAATGATTAATATATCTGGTGAAAACTAGTTCCTTACTAGTGAATCTGCGTACCCACTTCCAAAGCAGGTGTATGGTCCTGAAAATACGACACTTGCTGTGAAGAATTGTAGACTGTACTAGTGGTGCCTTATCTGAAGGCATGTTCACACTGTGTGGGATGGGTACCAAGCAGGCTTCATCTCTAAATTATGTACTTTATTAAGGATTCTTCTCTTGTGCATCATGCTTGAAACATAAACCATTCAGAGAACTACTAGTAGCAAACTCTCCTTTACAACACTTTGATAACCTGGTAGGACAATAGGGCCTTTGTGCTTTGGAATGACACTAGCACCGAATCATATCACAGTGATTCAAAATTCTCTAAATGGCTTCTCAAAACAATGGTATAAAAGCAATTGAGGCTTAAGGAGAAGTACAAAGTACCATACATTGCAGACAGCTTTCAACATTGTGGGTAACGAAATCAAATAAGATAAAGCGAGGATCACCTCATTCACTATCCAGCCTGTCTGCTTTAAAAATGGTTCTTTTTATCTTCCATAAGCAGAAAGCTGCAGGCTTACAGGTCCAACCTGTGAAACTCTGCCATGTCTTAGAGCTCCTCTGTGCACACATAGGTATTTCATGGAAGGCTCAGGTTTCTTGGAGGTTTCATTTTAACATGTTTAACTTGTATTTTCCAGCCAGCTCATCTCAAAGATTGTTTGGCAGAATCAAAAACATAGCTGTGCAAGTTCTGGGATGTTTAGATTTTAGGCAGGTTGGACAAACTAATGTACTGAAGAGGAATGGTAATTGGTTTTATAGCAATCAAGGCATAGAAGATGCTTCACAGATAAGATATGATAGCTCCTCATAAAGATTGTATAGAGCTCAGCCCAACAGACCCTTTCCAGATATGATAAATGTGTATTCACTTTTGATGTTATCAACAGTTACCTCCCATGTATGAGGCAGTTAGACATACTGACATGGCTGTCTGAGCTGAAGCCTTTCTCAACAAGCAACCTTTTCCAATAGGATCAGGATTAGCTTCAAGTCCCATAAGAATCTATTATCAAGTCCCAGAGCAAAAAGTTTTTTAGCATTTGCTGAGGTGGTTGGGCTTTTTTTTTTAAACAGAACAGAGCCTTTTTATGTGGCAGAACCACTGAGGCTGTAGCTCCACAAACTGCTCTGCTCAAAGAAAGCTCCCTACAAGACAGGTTCTCCCTGTGTTGCTGCTTTCAGCACAGACCAACCAGATCAGGAATGGGGTCCCAACAGCATCTATCACCCAGTGTAGTCAGAGGGACTTAGGAACTGAAACAACATTAAGGATTGCAACTTCCCAGCAGAAGAAAACCATAGGGATTCAAATGCTATGCTGCAACTGAGCAAATGCTATCAAAAAAGGTGAAGAAAAATAGTACAAGCCCAGAGTTTAAAAGCAATCCTTATTCTTCCAAAAACTGCAGTGCAAGAGTACAGCCTTAGGCTACTGATGTTGCCTGCTACTTTAGTGTTGCATATATAGAATATTTACTGTACTTTTTTATGTAAAAGAATAATTTCTAGTAACAGCAGCAGTGCTATTACTGCAAGCAGTACAAAAGCCTAACTTTGGTACATCCTCAACATCTGTATTTCAGAAGTTTCTCAGTACAGGTGCCAAGATAAGTTTTCAGACATCTATGTGAAGCAGCAGCCAGAGGAAAGCTGTCCACAACAGAAGGACCAGGCAAAGAGAGGAAAATGAGATCTAAAGGCAAAAGGAGGGGTAGTAAGATCAGACAGCAACAGAATGAACAAGGAAAAGATAATGATTGTGTTTAAAGTAACAAAACGTGCTTTTATTCATGTTGTAGCTTAAAATGTTTCCACAACAATTTCACTTGAATTCTGCTAGTTTCTTAAAAGCCCACTGATACTGTAGCAGAAATGATACAGAAATGCTTGACTTCCTGCCAAAATCGTAGTTTGTTGCAAAATTACAGAATATTTTCCAAACTTTTGAAGCTTCAAAACAATAAAGTCTCAGCTCTTGTCCCTTCCCAACATTTTATATAACCGCATTGTCGGTGACTTGACTAAAGCAGTTCTTACCAGGATAAGTTAGGAAAGGATTCTAGTTCATTATTTCTTTTCATAAAGAAAACTATAGAGCTGGTTGGAATCTCCACCAACTGAAGTCAATGCCTCTCTACATTTGCCTGAACACTGATCTTGATTCAGAAAGAACTTCCACCTCATTCCATCCCTCTTCTGTCATTCAGTATTTCTCATTTGTCTCAGTGTGCTTTGGGTAAATAATTGATCCAGTACATTTATTTAAAGCTTAATGGATGTTTACTTTAAGACTGAAAGTCACCACAAAATTGTGTATATTTTATAGTTTGTGAAACTCTGATACCCTAATGACAGAACTCTATACAGCTTCTTGAGAGACAAAGTAAGAACCCAGGGAAGGCAAGAAGACATTTCTTTTACAGTCAAATAAGAATGACTACACTGGCATCCTACCCTCACTGTCAGATTTGAAACTTGCCATGCCGTTAATACGAAATGAAAAATCAATAGTTATTGTTCAGTTGTTACCTCCTGTCAACAGATACATGAGTGTCAAACATGGCAGCAAGTTAATGGCAACACAAAGCACAGGGGTTATTTTTCAGAAACAGGCTTGAGCTGCACATTACACCTGTCCCAGCCCTCACTTCTCACCTGGATGAGCACTCTGTCCCCTTCTTGAGGCACCAGTGAGCAACTGAGAATGGCTATGGGCCCACATACCAACCACCTAGTTTAGAGCTGGTGCAAGCTTTTCACAAACAAGATCGTGTAAAGGTCAGTGGTACCCTGTCCAGACACCATCAAAGGGGGAAAGAGCATGTTCTTCTTAGCTGCCCTTCTTTAGGATTTATAGGAGTTATATGAGCAAAATTTGAAAAGCCTCCACATTCTAACTGAAAATCACACACAAGTCCCCAGCAAGTCCCTGTGTTTCATTATAGGAGTAGGTATTGCCCATTCTTAGGGAGGGATGAGGAGAGCACCTACAAAAGCTCTCGGGGAACATCCTCTACACCCTAAGAGGAGACAAACTGAAAACTAATGGCAGCAACAACATAAACTGGGTAGGGAACTCACCAGCAAAGTGCAGTCCCATGGCACAGGACCTGGTCAAGTAGTGGCAGGTCCTACCAATGCTCCAGTGGTCATTGGGTGAAAGCAATAAAATCAGCCAGGTCTGAGGTTAAGCCAGGAACTCCAAAGAATAATTCAGGAACACGCTCTGTTGCAGCACGGCTCAGGGAATAGGCTGAATCTCCACATGGAGCTTAAATAAGCCACTGGCCCTGCGGGTGGGCAGCATGTGAGTGGGGACCCAGGTGAAGCTGATCAGGACCATTAAGGCCTATCAGAGACCTCGAGGCCCTGACAAAAGCTTCTTTTTTTTTAATCATCTTACTATTGCACTATTAAATATCTCTTACTCTGTGTGTGTGTATATATATATATGTATGTATTTGTAATACAGTATTTTCCAGAGGTCATGATCTTGTCTCCATCCTAATTGTACAAACTGTTTTCTGGACCACTGAAAAGCATTTGAGCCTAATAGGAGGGTAGGCAGTGGTGACCAGAGGAAATCAGAGTAAAAGTTTTAGCATGGGAATACCATGAGTTTACAGTTAATAAAGGTACTGAACATCTGTTCATATTTCCTGGTGTAGTAGAAGTACCCAAAAGCCCTAGTCTGAGACAAGGAACTTGGTCTAGGCACTATACAAACAGAATGGCTGAACAGGAGCTAAAGATTTGCATGCCACTGCATATGTATTAACAGTCTGATTTAAAGCTGCTCCCTGAAAGTCAAGGTTCCTCAGAAATCCCAAGAGCTACTGCTCTCCCCGGAAATACAGGCACCCTAATACCAGGGCATCTGCATTTTTTACAGTGGCCTAAGCATATAAAATAAAATAAGTATACTATCTAACAAACCGTGGGCACATTGTATAAAAAGATATAAAAATGTTAATGAATATGTTATATTAATCTATTATTCATGTAACTGTACCAGGGAGACTATATTCTCGAAGGAATAAAGCATTTCTCAGATCTTAAGTCTACTTTTTCTGGGTCTTAAGAACTGCGATATTTACCAAAAGTGATGCCTAGATGACTTGGAAGACAATGAAAAAAATGTGTTTCTTCAGTGCTATATATGCTTATGAAATATATCCATTGGACAGAATATGTAAGGGTTTTTATTATGAAGCTTACATCTAAAGTAGTTATTGTTGTTCATATTTCAGCATATGCCTCCAGAACACAACCACCTTAAATTTTAAATTGCCAGGAGAAAGACTAGTGTCCTGTTTAATTATTAGTGCCATAAACCAGAGCAATATTTACCTGCCTATATCAGAGCTTAGGAAAATCCACTTATCTCTCCTGCCAGGTGCTACATTTCTCACAGTTATTAATAAAATTATCAGAAATCCTTATTTCTCAATGGCTTTTACCCCAACTTTCTCTCTTGTCCAGTGTCCTTCCCAATGAAAGTCAGCTTTGAAATTGAACAAATTCTGCACTCGCTCATTGGGAAGACAGAAAGAAGTTGAAGGGCTCCTCTGCGCCAGATCTGACCAATTGCTTCAGCACTAAGCCTTGATTCCTCCTCCCTCTGGCTGGAATGTGGCCCATCAAGCGTGTGTTACACGCTGTTCTGCAGTTCATCAGCCTCCAGACATCCTTCTATTCCTGGTTCAATAAATGAGTTTCAGTAAGGAGACTCCCACTCTGAACCACTTTCTTTTGCCAGTCTTTCACCTTCCATTAGCATTCAGCTTGTGCTTACTCCATGGTCTCAAGCAAAGCCGGACAGTGTGTGACATAGCACACATGCAGCTTCCTCTGGGGGTAGAAATTAGCCAGAAAGACATCAGAGCACTCAGGGTCTTTCGGGATTTAGTTTCTTTAGGTAAGATGGTATTTCCATCCTGCCTCAAGCTAAGGTGTTGGGGTTTTTTGGACTGGGCTGGGGCAGGCTGGTAACAGTGTCATCCCTGCACATATGTACGTATCTTGAAAAAACAGATAATCTACCTACCAAATTCAAAAGGTTTTAAGTTCTACTTAAGTTCCGTTTTAAGACTCTTTCCCCTCTCTTTTTCCGCTCCTCCTTCCAAAGTAAANTGGGCTGGGGCAGGCTGGTAACAGTGTCATCCCTGCACATATGTACGTATCTTGAAAAAACAGATAATCTAGCTACCAAATTCAAAAGGTTTTAAGTTCTACTTAAGTTCCGTTTTAAGACTCTTTCCCCTCTCTTTTTCCGCTCCTCCTTCCAAAGTAAAATATTCCTGATATTTTATTAATAGTGCTCTAAGAAGAACCAGTTTTCTGCTCCTGAGTGCTATGTGAAATGATGGATGAGTTCACAACACCTGTTACTGCTACGTACGTGGAAGTCATTTCCCCCTGCCTGTTTCACAGAAATCTGTTCTTTTCTCACAAAGTCAAACACTCTGCTCCTATTTCTAGTAAATAACTCCTAGATAAGCTTCGAAAAGGTTCTGTAACTAATTAATATAATTTATCTTTGTGCACCATAAATTAGATTATTGAGGAAAAGGAGGTGTGCAAGAAATTAAAATTGAAGCTGCTTACATATATAGACAGACAAGCAGATAAAACATGCCTAGATAGGTCTTCTCACACCAAGAAAATCCAGCACAGAGAGCTAGCACTAAATCTGTGTCCCACCAAAGCTCAAGCTACTCCTTCACTTAAAGCCAAAAGAGGACCTCTGTGATGCACAACTGTATGCTTCCTTCTGCACAGAACTGAGTTTTCCTTGTAAGCAGTCCTGAAGGTTTCCTGATTGCTCATTTAAACTAAGAAAATACTTACAAATGTCTGCATTTACCTCCTCTTCTAGATATTAATTTATTAGTAGAAATATTCACCGAAATAAATTTTTGTAAGTAATTCTTAGGGAAAAGTCACAGGAAGCAATTTTAGAATTCCTACAATTCATTATTCATTTCCAAATATGGTTTCTATCAAATTGTGTTCATCCAAATGGAGAATAGAAACACGAGAGACTAAAATATTCTTATTAATGTAACAGGGAAAACAGTCTGCAATGTGAACACCCACAAAGAACCTACCATGCTGCTGCTCACCAGAGTTACATTTCAATATGCTGAAAATCACGAATAAGGAGTAGTTTATGCTGAAATGCATTTTAATGCTGTTAAATTCTGTTACTGAGGTGATAAACATAACATGTTATATATGTATATGTAAGAAAACAAAACTAACAAGACATTTAATAGTGCAGTCATACTAAGACCAAACAGGAACTGAAAATCAACCAATGGAAATAACTTAATAAATTAGAACTTTACATTTCAGTACTGTAAATGCTTCAGTGAAAAACCCAAAAGGTAAAGACCACTAGCTATACCAGATTCTCTTGATTTCTTTTACAGAACTGCTGGGGAAAAGGCATAAAACTGTATTTTTAGTGCCTTGGTTTTTCACATATAAAATAATATAAAATCATGAAGGTGGAGAAAATGCACTGAAAAATCTGAAAGAATTTTAAATGTCTGTGATACATCAAGAGGAATATTGGAATGACTGAAATGAAGGAAAGTTTTAAAGGAGTGATTTCCAGATCAAAGAACAGAGTTGGTAAATCTCTTTCCACCTAAGCAAACCTCCAGCTGAAACCAACTGGACTGCTCTCAGGAGCAGACAGCTCATGCCTGGTAGGCGCCATGCCAGGGTCAATGCCACTTTTGCCCTGGACTTTCATGTCCCTCATTTGATGTGTGCTGTGCTGAACACTTACCTTTTCTGAGGTGTATTGATAATAAGGGTGACAATACCTTGAGATGGCATAGAAAGACAACAAGGAACATACTGGATTCAGAAAAGCAATATCCAAAATGTTACATGAAAACTACAAAATCCTGACTGACGTCACTAAATTTACACCAACATACACAAGTCAGAGATTAAAACTCTTTTAAAAGATCACTGTTTATTTGTCAATCCATGTCCAGACCTTGTTTCTTAACATCCTTACATGCCCAAATGAAATGCCACTTGTGAAAATGCCCACAAGAGGAGAAACTCCTTCCAACTCCATTTTTGTGGTTGCAAAATAATTTGATATGCAAGAGTCAAAGGAGGGATTGTTGCCAAGCTTTTGAAATCAGGCACACTTTCTTTGAGGGACATTAATCTGAGGGACAAACAAGGGACAATTTCATCATAGAAAAACTAGCAAAAAAAAGACACTAAACATTTTTTAGATCGTTACCTTCCCCTGAGACAGAAAAGCATGTGTGAAATAATAAAATTACCTTTCAAAAGCCTTGTCTCGCCCTCTCAGGATGAAAGGGGAGGTTGGGGGGAGCCTGAAAAACACCAAGATACAAAATGAGTTTATGATGCTTGAACCATGGCTAAGAAGAGCTGCGTAACAGTAAGGCCCATGGATGTTTTGTCGGGGACTTCCATGTGAAAAGTACAGTTCAAAATTCCAGAACAAGCAAAGTATTCAGCCATAAACTCAGGTACTTAGCTTCAGTGATACAACTCATATGCCTCATTATGCACACCCATACGTACTTTTTTCAGATGGGGCCCAAACATACCACTGCTACACATATAGAGCTGCTGGATCACAGGCTGATGTAGTTTGTCCTGGAGTTTCCCTGTAAGTTTCTTTCCCCTCACTGGACTAGGTATAGAGAAAGGCAAAGAAAGTCTGTCTGGTTATGCACCTGGCATACATTCCTCTATCCATGGAGACAAAGTATCAGAAAGCAAAAAAAAAGAACATTTTTCAACGACCCTGACATTTGATACTGATGCAAAAAAAAGGAATGACAGCTTTTGAAGCCAAAAGTTTCTTTATATTTCCTATGATTTAGTATCTCTCTCCCCCACATACAGCAGATTCCTTTACAGAGACTCCTGTATATGGGCCAACAGTGCTCCAGCAATGTCTCTGATGACACAGTGGAAAGTTTCTAACCACAGTTTCATTTGCAATATTTCTCATTTATTTTATCCCCAGTCCCCAAAGGCATGCTTTTTCTGATGGAATAAATTATCGGTTTAATTTTTTATAAATAGAATTGAAAATCTATTTGATGACCAAATTAATTAGAATAGACAGAGAATCAAATCATTTAGATTTGCATGAAATCTGTTGTAAAAGCTGGCTTCCAGCTTTCACCGTCTAAACACATAAAATAATCAGTGACCCTGAAAAAACGCTCACAGTATCTGTTTAACCAGACTTGTAAAATAGTTTTTTTCCTGTAATAAATACGAAGATACCCTCAAATAGCATGTTTTGATTTTAACACACATTGCAAGCCAATAATATTCTTTGTATTGCTGTGAGGTAACTTGGTACAGTTTGCTCACTTTACAAGTATAATTACAAGCATAAAAAAGAGGAAGACGAACCTGATTTCTGGAAGTTTTTGGTGCACAAATCTAGATGATTTTACTTGCTCGTGTACCATAGACAAAATGAGTATTTATGATTGTGACTTATTATCTGGGTGAACAAATGTCTGATTTATACACTCCAGCATGGTAAATAGAGCATACAAAATGCACCTTCAGTTGTTTAATAAGAATTTGGAAAACCAGACCTTCCCTCCACAGCCTGCCATCCTTGCTAAGAGGGGCTCTAGAGGGGGCAGTTCCATGTTCCTGGCCGTAAGGCCCAATCACTGCATGGTTTGCCACATCAGCCCTCTTTCCAGACCTGCTCACGAGCAATCATCCTGGCCAGGAGAAGCCTGAAAATCAGTTCAGTTTGAGCATGAACTAACCTGTCATCAAAGTCTAGCCATCATGACAAAGTATATAAAAGAGCATACACTGCTTTACAGCTCTCTGCAAATTTAAAGAGAAAAAACTCCTGCTGACTTCAAGAGGCTTCAGATCTAGCCCACAGTGGAATAAGTTCTCTCTATTTTTTCAAGCAACTTGAAATTTCAAATATCATCTGATTATTCAGGCTTGAGTCTGATCTCACAAAGTGTATGCGGACTTAATCTGTCGGGCTACATCTGCAAAGGCTGCCGGTGGCACTGCAGTGCGAGGAGAAGCCACGCTGCGCTCGGGCTGCTGTAAATGCAGCACAGTGTCACCCAGGGAGCCAGCGTGCTCCTGCGTTTCCTCTGGCAGGTCTGAAAGCAGAATCTGACCCACTCACGTCTGAGCTGAGAAATCAGTCATCTGCACAGCTGCCCACCTTTATAATCATTATTTACAGCAAAATTCTTGACAGCCATTTGACATGCAGTGAACAGGTATTGTATCTCGCAGTCTTAGAGGTGGGCGCAATACTGTCTATGTATTATAATTGTGAGATATCAATGTTTAACCATGCTGTAAAGCTCTTTACCGAGAAAACAGTGTATTCTTTCAACTAAATGGCCACAACCTCCAGCCTGAGGACTGGGGCAATAAAACGGTTTTGTCTGACAAACCACCACCAGAGATTCGCTGGTGCTGTTAGAGCGTAGAACGCCAACCACATTCAGAAACCTCTTTTAAGGAATTAATGCTTGCTTGTTTTGCCATCCAAAGAGTGTTTACAGAAGCCAAAACAACCATACTTGCTGTTCGCTGTGCAAAGAGGTGATGACATCAAGAAGACAGGTCACAAGTCTGAGTTTATAGTCATTACACTTACGTTGGTATGGCTTTTCATCCACTCAGTATGATCTTATGACCCCACAACTTTACAACCTTCCACTCTCTGGGCTTCATAGCACCTCTCCACTCTAGGTTAATCATTTCTCTGCCATTATCTGCCAAGAGTTCTTATCTCTTTTGCTGTCACTTTATAACAGGGTCCTCTTATCAAGCTGTACAAAATCACGTGACAGTGCCAAACCTATCACAAGTTCCAATTCTTCTGATTAGAGACTATCATGAAATGGGATACATGGTTTACAGCAGGTCACTAATGCTGGAAAAAGTACAGAGTCCACTCAAAGACATGCTTGTTACTTTCTGAATTCTTGGATATTTTTTTGTTGTTGTTGTTCATCACGCCGACTTTCACTGAAGGTTATTATAGCCTGGGTCTCAAGGCCAGAAAAGTTTACAGGCTGCACCTCTTCTGTACTCAATGCTGTACACCTTGCACCCAAAGGTACTGCATATTTACACCTAATAATGTCTTCTGGTTCCCACACAGCCATCATACAGGAATCTATAAAACATGGACTCACATCAGTTGGTAAGTAACAGTTTTCTAACTGTTTTAAAGACTCTGCATAAATGTATTAGATGTGGGACTTTCCAAACTGAAAAATATCATTACAATTGGGCAAGCCAACAAAACTGATTAATTTTCATGTGTATTTAGGCAAAAAAGACCTTTATGATACAATGTAAAAATGTAAGAAAACAGCCGATGATTCAATGAATAACACTTTTCTCCAGAGATAATGCAATTATCAAATACACAATTGGATAATTAATGGTATCTTTATCTATTGCAATTGCTAATAACCGTGAAATTGTGTGTGAGTGTGTGTATAAACAATTGTAAAAATTAGGTTTCAATTGCTTTTGGCCTTGACTATTCTTGTTGAAGAAAACCTCAGGAATGTTTTCAGGTCTCTTCTGTAATACACATCAAATGCAGATTATTTTTTATAGCTAAAAATGCAGATATATCATCATTCTGTGGGGGTGGGCTGGACAATAAAAGTTGTTTAAGATCTCAGAGCAGCGAAGAAGTGAATACTTTTAGTAGCATGGAAACAGCACCCGCTCCTCATCAGAAAGCCAGCAGGCAAATGTTGCTCTGTCTTGCAGGCACGAGGGGCGTCGCAAAGCTGGTTGCCCTGGGCTGAGGTGGCTGTGACCGAGCCCCAGCAGGCACCTCTCCCCGCCACCTCCCTGTCCTTCTCCTTGCACTTCCTATCTTGGGTTGTTCTGCCTCCCACCAGATGTCGGGAGCGAAGTGCTTTTCCTTTGGCAGGGCAATAGCATTCCCTGCCCTGTCAGCCTGCGCCAGGGCTGAACGGGGCTGGAGAAGGCTTGCCAAGGGAAACTTCTCTTTCACGGAGCAGAAAGCTCCTCACAAGCTGGCCCAGCAGCGCTGCGGGTTCCACAGCCCAGGGTTTTGCAAGGCTGCACCTTGGCACAGCAGTTTATGGTAAGGATGAAAAAAGGGACCTCTGGCCCACATGTGGGAACCAGGGCTCACTTTCCTCCTCTTGCCCCCAAAGTGCATCATCATAGGGCAGGCAAGACACTTGCCCTGATGCTGGCTGTGATACGAGCACCTCACCATCAAGGGAGGCTCTGGCGTTGTGGGGATGGAGGGCTCAGCAACAGCTGCAGGAAATAGCTGAAACCTGAGCTTGATCTCCTGGGTGTAGCTGCTGCTTCTCCCAGGGAATGGGAGGGTGCCCAAGGGAAGGGCTCCCACCTCGAACCTGGCTGTGTCCCAGGCAGTTGGCCCACAGGGGCTTCCTTGTCACCCTCTTCACCTGCCCTACACCTCCCACACAAGAACCGAGCCCAACGTCACAGCAAGGTTTGCTGGGTTGCGAATGGGTGGCTGGAGGAGTAATGCCCCATAGATCACATCACCAGGCCTAAAATTGCCTGCCTTCTGGCTGGCTGTGCCTGGCTCCAGCCCCACTCCAGGGTGGGCTCCTGATGCCTCTCCTTGGAGGAAGCCATGTGGACGCTTCAGCAGCGCTGTCAGGGCATCCCATCCGCAACAGCCAAAGGGCCCAGGGTGGTCCCAGGCTGTTGTACATAGCTCTGGCAAGTGAGGCCGTATCTGGCCAGGAGGGCTCATCTCAGCAAAGCCACAGAGAAGTTAAAACCAGAGGCTCTCTGGTGCTTCTCTACAGGTATGGGGTGCTCTTCTGTACAGGTCTGCCTCCAGAAACACATGAAAAAGGGAGGTGGGTTCAGCCTCCCAGCTGGGCCTTGCTTTCTTGGGCCTTCCTCTGACTTTTGCTCTTTTTGGCTGCCAGGGAGGGAAAGGTGCTGGAGGAGATTCTGGTTCTCTCTCTTCAGCCTTCATCATGAGACAGTAAAATAATAATACACCTCATGTATCTGAAGAGTGGTCACTCAGATAAAATTTCTGAGGGTGAAAGGATACAAACCAAGGAGAAGAGAAAATAAGGCACTCCTATCTGGCATATTTAGATCAACTAAGCGCCATTTTCATGGCTTTTCAAAAGACTGGCAGGTCTGGGTTCCCTAAATCATGTGGATATGAGGAACAGATTGGTGGGAGACATAATGATCTCCGGAGGTCCCTTCCAACACCTACCATTCTGTGATTCTGTGATAAGTTAGCAGAGCACTGTTGTCACCATACCTCGAAAACGCACTTATACTACTTGTGTCATCTCACAGATATACCAGGGCAGATTCACAAAGCACGGCCCAGAAAAAGAAGGTCTAAATCCTGTGAAACTCTCTGAAATCCTATGTGCTCTGGGTCAGGAGGAGGATTCTACCCTTGCATGGTACTGCACAGTCAGAGCCCATTATGGCATCCCTGAAAAGCACATCTAAGTCTGCATCATAAACTGATCACTGTGTACCCATAAGGGTTAAATGTAACCAGCACCACCCTGCGGGGCCCTGCTTGGAGGTGGGGGAACCAAATAGGAAGGAATGGGATTCTGTTGTTGTTTGCTCTTGGAGAGTATTTCTTTGAAAGAAAGAGTTGTCCTGCCAGGGTATAAGTACAATCAACAGCAGGGCCAAGTGCTCTTATGAGTAAAACCCAACCCTGAACTTTCACTTTTGTCCAGTCCTTCCCAGAACATCCTCTCTAACCCGAGGCAGAGCCAGTGGGCTAGTGAGGGCATCCCTGACACAGCCTCCACAGCCTCCCACCCTGCCAGCCCCTCAAGCCAGGGGCACTTGCTTCTTCCCACTGCAGCGGCAGAGAGGTGTCCTTGTCAGGAAGTGCCTGCTTTGCGGACATGCACCCAGTGCATCCCCCTATGTGGCGATAAGTTAGTTTTTGGTATAAATCAGTGATCTGCCACTAGCTTTCTCCCAGGAAGGAGGGCCTCATGCAGTTCCCGTGAATGCAAATCAGACTCCACCAATTTAAATGGCAGCGAACCTGTCCCACGGAGAGCAACCAAAACCAGCCTGGAGCTGGACTGTGAGTGGGAACTACCTCTAGTTGACACCTGCTTTTAGATTTACAGCCATATAATCAAAGAGGCACCTGGAATTCACAAAATCTTAATAGTACATCCTATCTTCCAGATGAAGAATATCACATGGATTTATGAATTTTTTTATTGAAATGTTGTAATTTTTTCCTTCTGCTAGATTCTGAGGCAATACAAAGCTACTTGACTAGTTTTATTTTCCCTCTAATCAGCCTCTTGTCTTAGTATCCTCAGGGACACTATGCAATTTTTATAGGCATTAGCTATGATTATTTAACAGAAATAACTGTTTCATTAACTTGAAAAAATGATTATATAAGAGGAAAAATATTCTACTTGTAGTTTCTTACTGTGAAATTTTTCAGCTTGTGTAATACTCACTGCCATCTTAATTTTAATGTATGTCCTCAGGCAGTTTACAGTATTATAATTAGCTCTTGAGTTTGGCAAGGTTTATTTTTCTGTATTATTATTATTAAATGCATATATAATAAAATGTCATATGATTAAAACCAGCAAACATTATCTTTAAAAGTTTGGATTAGGATTTTGGTCAGCAATGATGCAGGCAAAGCTTCCACAGGAGTGAACAGTTTGGGCCGTGTGATGACTGCAAGACATAAGCTGTAGGTGATTTTTTTGTAATAGTAAACTTTTGCTGTTATTCTTTACTTTTATGGATTTTTGTCCCACTAAATACTTTTCCCGTTGTTATACTGCAAATGAGCTATCTACAAAAGGGTCAGTATTTACATTTACACACGATTTTTTCCAGTTAGTCTGACTTTAAATACCCAAATACATGAGGCAAAGTGGCAATGATGATGCCTGTGGTTTCCAGAGGGAAACCCCCAACCCTGACAAAATGCCTCCAGCTCTTGTCCCTGTGGGTAATTTAAAGGTCAGCTCTCAAACTTGTCTTTATATAGAGTGAAAGGGAAGAATTCTCTGCAGCAGGAATTGTGTTTGGCTTCAGTGTGGGGAAAATCGTTACAACTTCTTATGCTGGATTATTAATAATGTCTAGAGTTCGCTCACATATTACACAAGTACATTATATATATTACATAGATATGACACCTTTTATATTCATATATATGAATACATTCTTATATAAAATGAACAAGCATGCATACGTACACAATCCTTATCAAGATTTCTCGGTACAAACTATGCCCAGTTTACTGTCTCATGATTTGTGTTATGATTCTGTGCTTATGTGTGGAGAAATCTTATATAAGTGTGTGTATATATATATATATGAGCTTAAACTTTTTTAATGATAAAAATCAGCTATTACGTTATATTTAAATAGTTTTCCAAGCTTCAAAACATAATGGGGGGGAGAAGCAGACCTAAAACATCTTTTTCTTTCCACCAACAGATCAAGGTCGGTTGCCTCCGCAAAAGAAATTTCATTTTTAAGCCTGTCTGTGCAGGATAGAAATCAATTGTCTCTTATGATACACAGGCCGGCGCTCAGCCCTGACGGGAGCTTTGCTTTATATACAAATGTATTTAGAGTTATATTTCAAGACCAAGCTCT
>VZSC01002548.1:27100-47306 GCA_013398225.1 Steatornis caripensis
CGCGCCGGGCAGCGGCCCCGCTTCTGGGCGGGCGGGCGCGGAGAGAGGCCCGTGCTTTGGGATTCACCTCCTCGAGGCCCGTCAAGGAGGGGAAGCTGCCAGCCCCGCAGCAGGCAGGAGCGGTCAGAGCGAGCGCGTTTTCCCATCGCACCGTTAGCAGCAACAGGTCCAAGCGGTGCGGGGCTAGAAAGCGTTTTCCCTACGGAAGTCACGTAATTGTCGGGGGGGGAGGGGCAGAATTCCTGCTGGCAAAACTGGATCTTTAAGCGTCCCAGTGGATAAAGGCTGCCGCGTGGAAAAGGCTGCGGTTCGCTGCTGCTGCTGCTGCTGTTGATCCAGAGAACGGCCCCCCGCAAGCTCTGCGCAGGGCTCGCGCCCACCCGGAGTGCGCCCGGGGTTGCCGCAGCTTTCGGCCCCTCGGTGTCTCAGCCCTGCCACGCTTTCCAGTTTGTTCAGCAAAATCCCCGCCGGAAAGCTGCCTTGCACCAAGAAATGGCTGCCCGTGCCTGCCCACGCGCGTGCCGCGTTTTGGGCGGCCCCGCGTGAGGGCGCGCGGCCCGAGCCGGGGGATGCGCAGCGGGGGCACCGCGGACCCGGCGCCACGACCGGAGCGGCCGGAGCAGGCAGCGGCAGGACGAGGTGAAGCGTTACAACACCTCGCCGATGACTCACTTAGCCGTAAAGGACAGGCAATCACTGCGATGCTTTACCACCCACTTGGCCCGGCGCTCTCCTCACTCCGGAGTCTCCTGAGGTTTTGCATCACGCTGTTGTCAGGTGTTCATAAGGCAGCACTGCATTCCAGCCCGCAGTAGTAAGCTTGGCCGGGCTTGAAAAATAACTGCTCGGTCAATAACTGACTGTTTGGAAACGGTCCTCTGTTTCGGACCAGAAAGGATCGGCGTTTCCTTAAGGCAACGGTGAATGATTCGCAGCGGGGAAAAAAGGCAGTAGGGTTTGGAAAGCGACCCTCCGTGGTGCGCGTTTTACTACAGAAAGTGTTTCAGCCTGAAGCACCCACTCTGCTTCGCTAACAGTGAATCAAAAAGATACAGGGAAAAAACATGTTTTGTGTTTGTGATAGTTTGGTTCTCCCCTCACCCCACCTCCCCCGCTTCTCTAAAAGGGACAGTTTACTTTCCAAAGCCTAAGCTGGGGGCACTCAGAGCCTCCACTCACATGAATCCCTAGGAATTAAGAGCAATACTGCCTCGGCAAAGTGATAACAGGAGCCCATTGGCTACGGGGTTTGGAAGGTTCCGAGGTACTCTACCCTTCGTACTGTAGGAGTGGGTTTTTATGACAAGGAGCCAAGCGGGGGGAGACATGAGATGAAAGGGAAAAGAGACAGAGAGGGGAGAAAAGAAAAGAAATTAAAGAAAAGGAAAGGCGGGGGGGAATGAGCAGAGCCTGTATTGGGTACACTTTTCCTGGTGTAAACAGTCTCGTAAAGTTGGGCGTGAGAGGTGTGTGAGGTGAAGCAGCAAACTCGCGTTATAAGCGGTCCCAGCTGCAGAGCCGTGCTGTGCCGCCGTACTGCCGCACGCTGCCTCCTCCGCGACAGCGCCCGGGCCCGCCCGTCTGTGCCCGGCGCTGTGCCGCTCCGCGCCCGGAGCCGCCCCGCTCCGAGCTGGGGCCGTGCCAGCCTGCGCCCGGGGCTGCGCCGGGGACGGGCTGCGTGGTGGTGACTCGCCCCGCGCCTGGCTGAATCCACCGGGCTCCGTGCGTGACTGCTCAGAGCAGCCGTGGGCTGGCGGAGAACGGGAATGCTCAGCGGGAGAGGAAGAGGGGACAGGATACGGATTTCTCGCCTTCTGAAGTACTTCCCTCTAAGTCTTTTTGATCGGCTTTGGATTAACACTTCCCAGCAGAAAAGTTTCAGTCCGCCACTTATTTGCTTATTTCATTTGCTTCTGCGAAGTTCGTCTTTAACATTCCCCCAAAAAGTTCCCTTTCGCTGAAGTTCGCCTGCTAGGAAGATAAATCAAACCTTCTCTGGGACACTTTCCGGCACGAAGCTAGAAGGGAGCGTGCTCTTTGTTGCTCACCGAGCAGACCCTCCAAGTTGGAAATGTCCCTCCTTAGGAAAAAAGGCTTTAAAACTTGCATAGGTTCTGTGGCCTCTTTAGAGCTGTAAGAAATTGGAGCTTGCCTGGAAATATCATCACACAGAATGTTCTACCTCGAAAACAAAGAGGTGGAAGAAGCTAGAGTTTATTTAAAATCAGACCGTGGGGTTTTTTTAATGTAAATGTACATATATCTAAATAGAGAAGTATAAAATATTCCAGGTCTCGCTCCTCGTACTGATCAAGGCTGCTGGAGGCTCCCCGAGCCATCATCTTTTATAATTATAATTACACGCGTCAATCAAGACCTTCAGGCAAAGTCAGAACAAGGCAGGCAAACTCAGGAGAGAAATCACATTTTTAAAAAAGTTTGGAGAACATTGTAAGGAATGGAGAAGAGATTAGAAGAAAGGGTAATTAAGATTGCTCAAGGCAATCGTGAGAGCTAGAACTCCATGTTAAATTAAATGTAGCCACAAGGGACCAGGTATCATTTATAATATGTACTGCTCTAAACTGCTGCTTCGGAGAAACGTGGATGTGTAATAACCACTCCAAAGTATTTTCATCCATAGCGATAGCTCGCGGAGTGGCTTTGCGATGTACAATTTGAACTCGCTCCAAACCCTTCCCTGGTGGAATGACATTAAGCCCACGAGTAGGAGCGAAGAGCCCGGGGACTGGTGCCAGTGCCGTGCCCTAGAGGGAGTGTTGGCCGGGGAGAGCCGGCCCGCTCCGGGCCAGCCGCCGGCGGGGACAGGCTGCTCGGGCGGGTTTCGCCTGCCCTGTCCGGACGCGGGTTTTCCTTCCCCGGCTTTCGGCTAAAACGCGGGTGCTTTTCCCGGAGCAGCACTAACGAGAGCGGCGACACGGAGCGCCCTGGCGGGGCGTCGCCAAGCGGCGTGACCCACCCGGCGGCGAGCGGGACGGAAGAGACCGGCTCTTTCCCCGACGGAGCCCGGCGGACTGCAGGACCCAGGCTCGGCGGTGTCCTGCCGATGTACATTAAACTTCCCACGGTCTGCTGTAAATGCAGCCGGAGCTGTGTTCTGACAATGCCTCTCCTGCGGGGAAGGGCTGCGAGGAAGCGAAACTCCTCTGCGAGCCGCCCCCGGGGTCCTCCGGCCGCCCGTCGGGCCAGCAGCAGGCTGAAGCGGCCCGGCTGCAGGCTCGCAAGGCCGGAGGGCCGTGGCCCCGCCGCGCCGCAGAGACCCCCGGCCCGCAGCGCTGACCGCCTCCCGGCCGGCGCCCGGAGGAGCGGAGCGGAGTCACCGCTGCGCTGCTGCCGCCGCCAGTGCTGAGCCCCCGGGCTCAGCGAAGGGCGACGCTACACGGTCACGCCTGCGACAGGGGTTGTTTGTAATTGATGTACCCGGGAACGACTTCCCAAGGGCCGAGACGGGGGCTCAGCCCGAGCTGCTTCTGCCTGGAACCGAGGGCATTCCCTCGGGATGGTTTTCGGCCACGCCGCCTTGGCCATCGAGCTGGCCACTCGCGCAGCTCGAGGTGTTGCTGTCCTAAAACTTAGTCTCGGGCGAAGTGCTAAACTGTGTAATTGTAACTCGAGTAATAACGTGTTAATAGAGAACAAGAGTTCGCCTGGTCGCCCTCCCGCCCGAAGGGGAACGAGGAAAAGGGGAGAACGGCAGGAGCCCGAGAAGTCCGAGCCTCTCCGCGCGCTGGGGCCGGCGGGGCAATCATCCCAGAATATCAAACCCTGCACAGGGAAGGAAAGAGGCATTTTTCTACTCCAGTGGTGCTGGTGTTGGGTTAGCTCGGGATCTGCGCTTAATTAAGCAAAGGTCTCTTCTTCCAGTTACTGGATGCGAAAAGTCTAAACTGTCTAGGAAAGAGCACAGCCCAGTGCACTCCCCGCACGTGGAGGGCTTGTCCCGCCGCTGGTCACCTTGCGATCATCACAAGTACTTAATAAGTTACAACAACGGGTCAGTTTTCACAAACTCTCTCCCAGCCGATGGGAAATGCCTTACCCTGCGCTGGAGACAGTTCCGCGCCTTACTTTCAATCGGAAGCAATTTCCACCGCCAAATATTTTCAGCTCTTAATATACACAACGGAGATTAAAGTGTCAGAGCAGTACGGGCGGCCGAGCGCTCGGGCGGGGGGTCGGATGCTTTCAAAGGTGCAAATATCTCTCATCCCACACCGCCAAACCTACGCGCCGCCGGGGGAGCGGCGCGAAGCCCCCCGGATGCCCCGGGCGTGGAAGAGAGCGCAGCGGGGGCGGGCAGACCCCCGGCCCGGCTCGGAGCCCCGCCGCCCCCGACACCCCGCCACGCCGCGCCGCGGGGCAGCCCGGCTCTCGCCGCCGAGCTCCCGCTTGCGAGAAACGAGTTCTTTGGGACAACTTGGAAACGAGTGCCCCTTGCTGCACCGCGAGCCGGGGAACGGAGGCTCTTGCTCAAGCGATGGCTCTGTCAGGGCATTGGCTTTTGTGCAAACGATGTAACCGGCACGGACAGATTTCGCAACGAGTTTAGGGGAGGTAGACCCAAAAAGCCACAACAGGTACAGCGAGCTTCAGCTCGGCTCCCGCTCGCTTTTCTCAGGCTCCGGGTCTGCGCGGCGGCAACGTCGCCGCCACGGCTGGGGTTCCCCAAGGACAGGGGTTTCCGCTGCCCGCTTCCCGGAGGGAAGGCCCTACAGAGCCAGAGTCCCCGCAGCCGCCGCGGGTCGGGCAGGGGCATTGCCCCGCTGGCCCCAGGCGAGCTGGAGCGGAGCTGCCCGCAGGCAAGGAGGCACGCCGCGGGAGGGAAGGCGGGCGCAGCCCGGCTCGGCGGGGCTGGCGGCCCGTCGGGCTCCGCTGGGGCGGGGAGGGGAGGGGTGGCTGCAGCCCAGGCCCCCACCCCGCCGCCCTGTGTAACAGCCGGGCAGCGGGTGAGCGCGCTGGGCAAGTGCGTGCGCTCCTGTGCGTGTTTGTGTGGTGCGTGTGTGTGTGTGCGGGAGGTGTTGCTCATCCCGCCTCTGCCTTATTGGCTGCAAGGGCAGTGCCGGGCCCCCCCCGTCGGCGGAGTCGCCCGCGCCCTGCAGCCCCCGGGCTCCGGGAGCGCCTCCCCGTGGGCCCGGGGCTAGAGGTCCCGACTCGGCACCTCCGTACTTGTGGCGGGGGNCGCGGGTGAGCGCGCTGGGCAAGTGCTTGCGCTCCTGTGCGTGTTTGTGTGGTGCGTGCGTGTGTGTGCGGGAGGTGTTGCTCATCCCGCCTCTGCCTTATTGGCTGCAAGGGCAGTGCCGGGCCCCCCCCGTCGGCGGAGTCGCCCGCGCCCTGCAGCCCCCGGGCTCCGGGAGCGCCTCCCCGTGGGCCCGGGGCTAGAGGTCCCGACTCGGCACCTCCGTACTTGTGGCGGGGGAAGAGGGGGAGGAGGAGAAGGAGGGAGGAAGGGAGGAGGGGGACGGGGGTGGGAACCCTGTCCAGCAGCACCAGCGGCGGCAGAGCGCTCCTGTGCACTGTGCCGCTCCGCATGGATCGGGGCGCCGGGTTGCCGCCGTGCTGAGCCCCGGGCGGAGCTGCTGCGGGCTCCCGGGGTTCCTCCTTCCTCCTCGGCACCCCCTGGTCTTCCTCCTCCTCCTCCTCCTCTCCTCTCCGCCCCCGCCGCCTGCAGCCCGACTACCGCTCCGCGGCTCCCCCAGCCGCAGGCACCCGGCGGCGCTTCCCGGCGGCCGGGACAGCTCGGTGCTCCCGCTGTAGCAGGGCGAGGGCTGGCGTGGAGCAGGGGGAGGGAAGAGGAGAAGGAGGAGGAGGAGGAGGAAGAGGCAGCGGCCGCCGAACTCCCCTTGCTCCAGCTAAATCTGTGCTGCCGTGTCCAGGTGCTGGTGTCGCGGACGGACACGGAGCCCCCAGCCCGGCCCGCAGCCGCCTTGTCATGCTGCCCAAAGTGGAGACGGAAGCCTTGGGACTCGCCCGGTCGAATGGGGAACAGGGGCAGATGCCGGAAAACATGCAAGGTAAGGGGGGGAAAGGCACGACGCTCCCCCTCCGCGCACGCTCGGGCACCCCTCGGCAAACTGCCCCTTTGTCCTGCCAAAAAAGTTTACGGCTGCTGCCTGCGAGCTCCCTCGCCGCCGCCCGCTCCACGCCCCGCCGAGCCCCCGCCTTCACGGGCCAACTTCCAGCGTGGCTCATGTGGGCACCGGGGGCCGGGGCACCAGAGCCGAGAAGGCGGCAAAGCACCGACCAGGAGGTGCAACCGCGGCCGGGGAAGCGTCAAGCATCTAGCTGACGGGAGACTTCTCCAGCGTGCAGACGCCCCGCTGGTCACTGCCCGGGGACACCGGCCCCGCTGCAGATCCGGGGCGGGGGTGGCTCGGTCTGGTCCCCGGTCCGCGCAAAACTACTCGAAGTTTATGACAGGGGGAGTTACGCGGTCAAGTCCTGCCGAGCACCGTCCCGAAACGGAGCTCCGAGGGGACGGCGGCGGGCTCGCCTGCTGCCGGCATCCCTGCAGCTCGGCCCCGGCTCTGCCCCGCGGGTGCGGCGCCCGCGGGCACAGCGCAGGTGGCAGCGGCGGCGCTGCGAAACTTCGCAGCAGGGGGCCCCGACGCCGCGACGGATTTGCGGCCTTGCGGGGTACCCGGGAGCGCAGCGGGATGCCCGAGCTGGGCTGGCGCTGGAAATGCCTCTGTGGGGCGGGACGGAGCCGTTCCCAGCGCCCTGCTCCAGGCTGGAGCGCTGCGCAGACGGAAGCGGCGAGAAACCCGTCCGAGGGCAACCGCGGAGGGGCTCGGCTCCCTGCCGCGGGGCCGGCAGCCCATACGCGGGCACTGCCCGCCCCGCCCTGCCCTGCGCGTCCCTCCCGAGGCAGTAACTCCCGTCTTGGCTGCGCTTTCGAAATTATCCGCTCTCCTCCCGGGAGCCTGCCGGGAAGCAGGGGCGGGGTGGGTCGGGGGCCTCGGAGGTGCTGGCGGCGCCACGCGCGCTCCTTTCCTCTCCCGCGGAGGAGGCTCCGTGCCAGGGCACGGCGCTCGGAAAACCCCTGCTTTCCCACTTGGATTTTCCTGCCAGGAGGGGGAATTTCGTCCCGGCGCCGGGGCCTGGAGCCGCGGCCGCGGGAACAGGGGGGAGGACCAGGCCCTCCTCCTCCGCCTGCGTCCGCCCCGCGTCCGCCCCACGCTGCTGGCAGGTGGCGATCCCTGGCCGTGCTGAGGACGCTCTGGGAACGTTTTCCTGGCTGTGTGCCGGCGGGTTAACGCTCCCCGCGCTCCCCGGCAGCTCCCCCGAGCGCAGCCCCCTTCCCCTAGCGGAAGGGCGCGCAGCCTCCGCGCCCCAAGCCGGGCGCCCACTCCGAGAGCTTCGGGCGGGCCCTGGCCGCCGCGGTGCCCCTGAACTGTGGCAGCCGCTAGGGTACCTGCAAAGACCGGGCATCCTGAGCGGTGCCGCTGCGATGCCCGACGCCTCTCGCCCTGCTCAGGAGCCCTCCGTTGCGGCTGCGCTCGCCGAGCAGAGCCGAGGTTCAGCGGCACAGAAGGGGACGGAAACCGGCCCCGCGGTGAGCGGCGGAGGTTTCTTTTTGGAGATAACCGGGCCGGCTGACTGGGCTCTTTGTGGAGCGGAGCCCGGCTCAAGTCACCGCGCTCTGTGCCTTCATTCAGCCGCTTTTACCCGCCCTCGTCCCTTCCTGACAGCCGGCTCCTCCCCGCCCTTTCCCCGGGCGGCAGAAACTTCAGGCGGCCCCGGCGCGCAGGTTTCCCGCCAGCCCCCGGTACCGGAGGGCGCCGGCTGGGCAGACCCCGACGGCCACCGCCGAGGATGGCGGTCCCGGCCCGCTGTCCCTCTGCCGACCCGCGGGGCGCCGTGCCGACGGGGGCTGAAAGCGTCTCCCCTGTCGCCTCGGGACCGCTGGCTGCGAAACGCGGGCGTTGCGGGCAAGCAGCGCTCAGCCCGTCGGCTGGGGCAGGGGGGGAGGGCGGGCTGGCTCGGGGCGGGGAGGCGGTCACCCCGAGGCAACGAGTTTGGGGGGCGCGGAGGACGTTGGCTTAAGCTGATTTTGCAAGGAAGTACCTTGCATGTAACGCGGCGCAAAAATGCTGGGTCTGTAAGATACACGTTTAGGCTAAGTAAATATTTGCAGGCTAATGTTGAAAGAAAACTTTAAAGGAAACAAACTGAGTTACTTTAAATAGACAAGTGACACTTAATCTTTTCGTTCTGCTTTTTTAACTCTTGCCCCTGATCATTTAAATGAATTCATTTAGTTTGTGGTTCTGTAAACTAAGGACTAGGTTAAGGGCACTCTGTAACTATAAATATTTAGAACATAAAATCGAGGAGCTGATGGGGTTTTGTCCCACTTGCTAAGTATCATGAAGATTTGCTGCTGATGAGAAGTTGCGTGTCTCAATGCAAGCTGTGTTTTTAAAAATAAAACTTTTTTCAGTGTTGCGTGTGTTAAAGTTAGCTTTCTCTCTAGATGAGAACAGTTGCAGAAAATCTGTTATTAATGTAAATTCTAATGGAGTGTGCTATTTCTCCTTTCCCTAGTGTCTCAGTTTAAAATGGTGAATTATTCTTATGACGAAGACCTTGAGGAACTGTGTCCAGTCTGTGGAGATAAAGTGTCTGGGTACCACTATGGACTTCTCACCTGTGAAAGCTGCAAGGTTCTGTACTAGTTACTTCATATGAACACAAGTACAGCAAAAAAAAGTTTCAGATATAAGCATAAAAAAGGATAATTAAAGAAAACAGATGTGTAATAATTTGGCTTATTTCTGATGTTTCTGTTACATTCATGTAAAAAACTAACCACCAAAAAGCTTTAGGATTTAGAAGCCTTGGAGAGATCTCATCTGTGCAAACTGAAACAAGTTGGACTGTTTTGCATCACAGTTATCATTGCTTTTAAGTATTTTGCTGTTGTGATGTAATTCTAGAGCAACTTTCATTCTGAACTGTCCTAAATATTGATTTTAGTTGATTTATATACATTTATAGAGTATTTCTGTTCCTGGAGGATAAAGTAGGAAAAGTATCCTGAATACAGATCAGCTTTGCAAAATCTAATGCGGCTTTCTTAAGATTTTTTAATCTTTCAGTATTACGATGTACATTTCTACAACTATAATGACCATGCACTTTTTTCATACAAACTGTCAGAGCTCACTTGACACACAAAGTCAAGTAACTAATGGATGATTTGGTTTAGATCATTCATTTATTTTGAAAATAAAATATTTGGAAATGTGGCTCCTCATATTGGAAGATAAATGTGTCTGCATGTTTCTATTATGCTGAAGGGTTTAAATGCTTATGAATTTAATACATGTCAAATTTGTCATGTAAATTTTTTTTTTTAAGTTCTTTACGGTTATTTAAATAATGCACTGAAAAGAAAACTCCTTTGCCAGAACAATGCAATTTAAAATATTTAGTTGCATGGGACAATTAACTTAGCACATTATATTTTCATTAAAAAATAATCAATGAGACACAAACAACAAGCACTTATGCCTCTAGCATGCGCTGCTGGCACGTACAGTAGCCAGAGGTACTCTGTATTTCTGTTATCTTTGCAACAGTGTCCCTACTTATTTCATGTAAATCTACTTTAAAAGGAAGATTTTAATAATTTTGCAGTGATGAAAGAATACAAAAGGAACTGGTCAGCCTCACTATTTCTGCCCCCACTGTTAGGGGCAGTCTTACCAAGCTTTGACAGAAGTCCATAAAACACAACATAAGTCCATAACTCAAGAAAACTACTCTGGAGTCTGGTTTTCTCCTGGGTACATCTCACTGTAAGTTAAAATACACTATGTAACTTCGTAAGTGCTTGAGTGGTGTCTGAAAAATATGTTACAATGTTTTCCATAAAATAAAATGCTGAAACACGCTGTTCAAGCAAAACAGGCTAACTTTTGTATCTATCATACAGGGATTCTTTAAGCGAACAGTCCAGAATAACAAAAGGTACACGTGTATAGAAAATCAGAATTGCCAGATTGACAAAACACAGAGAAAACGATGCCCTTACTGTCGATTTCAAAAATGTCTAAGTGTTGGAATGAAATTGGAAGGTAAGAGCCATAGTCTTGCTGATATTGTCAACTATACTACAGATTAATTTTGAATATGATAGCATTAGGTATGTTATTACAGGCTATTTTATAAAAAAAAGCAACATGTTTACGAAGTTTTTGAAATTATAGTAAAAGGTGACTTTGTATGCTCAATTAAATTGTTGCCTTATTAAGAAAACCTGAGTAAATGGTAAATCACTAACAAGTAGTCAAAACCATAATCTATTCTTTTCATATATGTATATAATTTGACATTTCAGTATTTTAGAGTTTGTGAATGAATGGATCTAGATAGAATACTTTTGCAGTTTTTTAAAAGGACTTAATTAGATTAAACGTTAAATATGTAAGAAGTGTCTAGATTATTAAAAAAATTAGTAATTGCTATGGAGATTGAGCTGATTTTATTCATATTTTATCTAGAGGTTTTTTTAATATATATATTCCTCTGACAGTAAGGCAGAAAACAGAGAAACAGATAAAATAAGGGGTTTTCTCATACTGACTTGCCTTTGGGATTAAGGAACCAAATAATCTCTAAAGTTGTGTCCTATATTTTTGTGATGCTACACCTGAGATGCTATTAGAAATGAAAGAGAATAAGGCATTTTGAAATACACTTTTTGACTTCATTTCACTCTCTAATGTACAGAGTACAATGAAAAGTGTACAATACCTTTTGAGATAACAGACTGCAAAATTATCATTGACTTGAATTTCAAAATCATACACAGTTCATTCTAGCTTTCATACATAAAATATTAAAATTTAGATTTCACAGCAAATGACATTTCTGCTTGACCAAGGACAAGCTCCTAAATTCCCGATGCTTACAATTGTAGTCAAATAGCATTCAACCTAGACGCGTAACCAGGAAAAATCAGGCCAAGGGGGTAAACCATACACCATTAAGGGAACCATAAAGGATAAGACCCACTCACTTGAGTCTCGCAAAGAAAATCTGTTGATCTAACTGAAGACAGATAAACAGAAAAATCAGGCTCCTGCAGTTTGATGGATTCAATACTGTTCTATTTGACCACAAGACTGAGCTAGCACTGACACACTGCACTAAACATCCTGAATCTCTACATATTCTTCCAAATTCAAATAGTACAGTAACAGGACATTTGGAATCATTTTCTCATTGTTGATGTTAAGAATAACTTTTGTCTACTCCTACTTTTAGCTCCTCTCAATTGGTGGCAAGGATACAGGACCAAATTTTGTCTTCTGTGATTACAAGCCGTTCACTTTAATTTCTATAGGATTTATGCAAAAGCATAACCTAATCTAATTTGACTCACAGTTTTTAATTGTAGAATACCTGGAAGGATATTATGCATACAGATTTAAAGTTAATTACATTTACCAGTGTGCTGACTTAATTGTTCGAATTTCCTGCATTTTGCTCAAAACCGACATTTAACAGCAGTATCAGCAGCAGCATTTTTACTACAAATTTAAGCAGTGCCTGTAGTTTTAAAGATACTCTAGACAATGTTATTGGCTTCCTATCCACACATCCATGCAACTTCTTTTCCTTGGTTTAGAAAATTGGAAGAACATGTGCTTCCATAATTGTAAATACTTGTGACATTTATATGTGTATTTCCCTGATAGTGATATATATAGCCTTAAAGTCTAGTTCACAAATTACCATGGACAAAAAAAAATCATTAAACGTTAAAGTCCTTATGATAATGTACAGTATTATGCGTATCTAGCATTCATAATAAATTTTTAATGTTGTACTAATCCCTAAGATAAAAAGCTCAAGAACTTAACCTCCAGCAATCTCAGCAGTCTCAATATGTCACCAGGCTGTCAGAGGTTCCTCTTTCAATCTAATTGCCATTGGGCAATCTGGGCTTGGTGAGAGCTCCTCGCTAGTCCATTACATATATACCACAGTGACAGACACTGCTGTGACTGAGACCACCAGTATGACTCCCAAGGCAGCTGTTGAGGTGGATTTGTTTTAATTCTTTCAAATTCCAGAGATATTACAAGCCAGAACAGTGTCAATTGTTTCTGTTTCACTTCCACCTTCATTGTGGAAGGCAGCAAGCTGAGTTTTCTCTCTGCACATTCCAACTGCAGCTAAACATTTCTATAGAGCTGTTTAGCTCACTAGAATTCTTGAAGTTTTACACCAACCTGAACAGAATCATCAAAAGGAAATATTTCCTTTTTGCCAAGAAAAACATATTCCCCTTTGTGACTACTGAACACTTCACAATTTACGTTTCAGATGTTTTGCTGCGGTGGAAGGCAGTAATGGAATCATTATAATGAAACAATGTGGTCCACTGGATACGTCTTAGACAAATACTGGACATCAGCCCTTGTTTCTTAATGACATAGTAGCTTCACACAAAACCAAATATACATTGTCATCTGCACATGATCCCATAGCAGGTGTGAAATTCCTGTGGCCAACCATTGTGTTTGTCCCTGTGTCCTAATCAATGTAAAGAGAAGTCCTTCTATGTCAGTAAGATATACATGTGATATTTAAATTACCAGAAAAAAGGGACATTTGTTAAATCAAAATAAATCTTTTTCTTTAGGAATAAAAGTGCTACTTTGAATTTGAAAGAAAAAAAAAGGGAGGGAGTTACATTTTTACATTTTTACATTTCTGCTCTGTCCTAATGCAAGTTTCATTAAAGAATGTTGATTCCAAGTGTTAATTATGATTTACTTCCTCCTCTCCGACAGCTGTGCGAGCTGACCGAATGCGTGGCGGTCGAAACAAGTTTGGACCAATGTACAAGAGAGACAGGGCATTGAAGCAGCAGAAGAAAGCTCTTATCCGAGCAAATGGACTTAAACTGGAAGCCATGACTCAGGTGATCCAAGCAATGCCGACTGACCTGACAATATCCTCTGCAATCCAGAACATCCATTCTGCCTCCAAAGGCCTACCTCTGAACCATACTGCCTTGCCTCCCACAGACTATGACAGAAGTCCCTTTGTAACCTCTCCAATTAGCATGACAATGCCGCCCCATGGCAGCTTGCAAGGTTACCAAACCTATGGCCATTTTCCAAGCCGTGCTATCAAGTCTGAGTACCCTGACCCTTACACTAGTTCACCAGAGTCAATAATGGGCTACTCATACGTGGATAGTTATCAAACAAGCTCACCGGCAAGTATTCCACATCTGATATTGGAACTCCTGAAATGTGAGCCAGATGAGCCGCAAGTCCAGGCTAAGATCATGGCATACCTGCAGCAAGAGCAAGCCAACAGAAGCAAACACGAGAAGCTCAACACATTTGGTCTTATGTGCAAAATGGCTGACCAAACCCTCTTCTCCATTGTTGAGTGGGCTAGGAGTAGCATCTTTTTTAGAGAACTTAAGGTAGGTAACAATCTTACATTATATTATCATTCAATCAAGAAAAAAAATACCGTGTTACAATGTTGTACTTCAAGGAAGAAAGTATGGTTTATCTTTTCTTTTTTTTTTTTTTTCCCCAAGCATCTCATTCTTAATTTATTTGATTGTTTCTGAAAGGCAGATGATTATGAGGAGAAATTTGTAGTTGTCTTCCGCCTGTGCCTGTAATTAGCTGTAGCAAAGACATTCAAGTTTCAGGTCAGCTCTTCTGTACTTTATCACAACTCTTGTGAACCTCCATAGGGCCTCGCGTAAATTTGACTCCTTCCTTGTCAGTATTGCTCACTGTCTGGCTTGTATTCAGAGTTGTAAGCACACCTGTTACACCATTCCATGTTCATCTGTGTAATTATTTTATTACCTCATTTAACATATGGGGGAACACCATTTCTGTCCATCTAGGTACACTCCCTTATATAAGTCCACATTTGGAACATTCACTTTCTCAATGGGATGTGATTTTGTGCATTCTCATGTGTGTAGTTAACCATGAAGGATGAATCCTAAGCAGAGTATACACAGAACAGAAAGCAAGCAGGAGGAAGATGATACCTTAAGGACTCCTTTTTGTTCTCATCACCACTGATACATGGCAGATTCCTTTAATCTAGGTGGGTTACAATGACCTTTAGGCTCTTAATTTTGTAGGAGCACCCAATAAATCCTCATGCACAGCTCTCTGGTAGCCAGAAATCCCCCCATTTACATTTATTGGACTTTTTGTTAAGGCAATTTTGTGGTCTGTTGTGGTCAGGTCTGAAGTTTTAAGTCAGAAATTTGGTATCAGACAATAAACTACAGCTTTTAACCACTCTCTTGATACAGAAATTAGGTCTGGAATGAATAAAAGATCTTCTTTTTCTAAAAGAACCTCAAGATGATGAACTCAAATCACATCTGCATTTCCCTACTATATCACTAGTTACTGAATCTCTTTCTGCCACACAGAGATGTTTTTGCCACAACTATTTGCTGCTGAAATCTGTGAAGCTTTGTGACTACCCATAACTTCTTGCTGACTACTGTCAAGCTAAGGGAAAATAATACAATATCCAAATATAACAATTACTGTAGAAGTTTACTGAGAATTGAATCTACGTAAATCAAAAGCACAGAAGGGAGATCTCATTAAAAAGCTGCAGTCAGGATGCTTGCCACAATGGTATTTCTGTCATAACCACCATGATGCAGAAACATGAAATAAAGCCCGATTACAAGAAATGCAAGCTGTTTATGTTTCATACACAACTCCAGCTTCTCTCCAATTTTTTAAGAGAATGGTTGCAGGAATCATTAAAAATTCAGTCTATATAAAGAGAAAGAAGGGAGGAAGTTTACTCAGAGGGGAAAAAGAAAATGGATTAAAGAGAGGACAACACTGTCACATCTTTGTTTGCTAAGTTTTTTACAATTTTATAGTAAGCTATAAGCCATGCTACCCATTTTAAATAATTTAAAAATTAAAATTGCAAAAATGTTACATTTCCAAGAGATTATGTCCTAAATTTGAGGGACCAGGTCTTTCTACCCATACACTGGGGAGTACTTTAGTCTGGAGCAACCATGAAAATCACTGAGACTTGCAGAACAAGATACTCTTCTAGTATAAGAATTTTAAAGTTTTGATCGGCCTTAAAAATCCAATTATGGTTAAAGTGAGAATACGGAAAGGTATTCAAGCAGCATTTAGTTTTTATGGTTCCATGGCTTAATCTATAGGCAGATTTTATAAGCATTCAACATGCTATACTGGGAATAGTTTTAGAAATGGTTTTTGCCTCCAACCTCAGCCTGGATTATATTCTTCAACCAACATATGTTTGCTAGTATGGACACAAAAGATGCAGACATTTGTTTCATTATAATGCTGACTGACTTCTCCTGGCTCTGGTCTCATTATAAACTACCATGTACATACAAGCTTCTGGAAATACATATATTCTAGAAATTCACTACATATAGCCTTTGACAAGTGAACTGGCTTTCACACATTTTTAGAAGGCATTGGTTTCATCTCAGTATTTGTACCCTTTACATCTTAGAAACATAGGGTTCAGACAGTTTCATACTTTCTGGCATGTCCGGATCTTTTCTTTTTTTTTTAATTGGACGAGATCAATTAAACTGCACAGCATTCCAGAACAGTAACAACACACTTGGAAATCCATCCACATCCAATATTTAGGGACCAGATTACACGTAATGCTGAGCTTTAAGCTTCTCAACTTGAAAAAAACCCCAAGGTGCTTAAAACATATTTAGATCAGTCTCTAATTTGTTAACAGCACTGGGAAACACCATCTCTCTTTGCAGCTGAGAGGAGAGGATCAGAATTAAACAAAGGGTTTCCAAATCTTGCCTGAACACAACTCTCTTCTATCCATTCATGGTTTCAGCTTCTACTGATCAAGGTAGCAAAAGCAGCTATTTTAGATTGCTCCACAGAACATGGATACCTGTGAGGGAAGGGGAAAAAAAGCCACCTAAGGATATGATGGAGAGATTTTTAAATGCAGAAGGAAGGGAAAAGGCAATTGTAACAAAGATGCAACTAGGTTTTCAGAACAGCTAACTTTGTTCCCTACCTATACGCAGCTGAGAAGTATGTATTTGCTTGAAAAGATCTTTTCTATTATTCCCACTTGTCTAAATTTAACAACTGAATCTTGAGATGTCTTTCAGATAAGACAGATGCGTTAGCAGATCTCTGGTGCGAAAATTTTGAATTACTTAAATAATTAAACAGTAAAAAAGTACAAATGTGGTTTGTATGAAATTCATCATGATTTTGTCATGATGAATGATGCCTTGCACAACTGGTTGTGAATTACTAAACAGCATGTTTGCAATTCTTTACTGTGTCCTTTCACTTATTCTAAATTTAGTCTTCCACATTCGTCTCTTCAATTCATATAAAAGGGCACATATTTTCCTTTCTGCTACACCTAGAGATTTGTAGCTAGCAGAGTTCAGGAGCGACTGAAAAGGAGGAGGACGTGATAAAAAAATCCTGTCCCAGTCCGTCAGTGGTTTTAGGACACATTTACCCTAGAGGTAATTACAAAAAACTACCAGTGAACAACAGTTTTTAAGTTTTCTTTTTCTCTTTCCATTTGGCTGAAAAATTGATATTTTTAAAGATATCTCAAGTGATAACAAACACGTTCTAAAATTTTATTTCATGAAGCATTGATCAGCTTATTCTTATCACAATCGTCTCATGTGTTGCTCTACAAATTGTCAAGAACTCTTTTGGAATGTGTTATACATGAAGCGTGTAAAAGGTAAAAATATTGACTGGGTGGAACTACCTACAATGTACACTGTGTTTTACAGAATTTGACCTGTGTATGAATTTAAGTACATAACTTAAAGCTAATGCTCATACTTACTAAGGAGCAGATCCTCTCATCTTCATGTTGGATATCAGAAATTCATGGAAATATTAATGAAGCAAACTAGTCAGGATTAGTAATAATGTCAGAGTAAGACTCAAAGCAGCCAGTGGCAATCCAGTACCTTTGAATTTAATACCTGCTAAAATCTCAAACATACCTATCTGTTTTGTGAAGTCAGAATACTTTATAATTAATTACATCATAAATTTGGGGTTTCGACATCCCATATTACTTGCTTATTCATAATGAGAAATGTTTCTGTATAGTTCTTTATACAGAGATTAAATAAGAATACAAAGATAACATCCTCGTAGACTCATGATGATACTACTAATAATAGTAAAGAAGGCCTTTGTTTGCTATTCTGGAGTTGTTGAAAGCTCAGTAAATATACAAGTAAGATATATCCATCTTATCCTCAGCTAAGAAAACTCAGGAATGCCCTGGGGATGCTAGATTTGTAGCCAGCTGTGTTAGGCAGGTGAAAGGTCTTTGTACAAAGCTAAAAAGAAAATATTGCAAGAGCTTCTGGAGTCCAAAGGTTACCTGGCCCCAAGAAAGGATGCAGACAGTTCCACTGGACTGGTCTTTCCTCATCAGCCCACATCAGGGAAAATTCAACAACTACTTTCAAAGCTAAGCACTCCTGAACACATAAAAGAAAGCAGTCTCTGCTTAGGGCAGGAAGAAAACAGGACCTCCACTGTAGAAAAGTCCTCAGGATACTTTCTCCTGGCTAAGGATCAGAAAATTAACTGAATGTTGATAGTTACAAGAAAGACACTAAAGGACTTGTGACTCACAAAAAATATTACCTTGACTTATTTGGCTATTTTAGTGAGGATGTCATAGGTCAAAGTACTATGTAAGCACAAACCCATTTAGTGAATGATTGCAGGAAGAGCTGGTGTACTTCATGTTAAAGAAGTTCATCCTAGAACTATTCACTGAGTTTGCAAATTTAGACCATTCATTCATGTCACACTGTATTAGTTCTGAGATAGATTTCTTGCTATAAGTATAAACTTGTCCATGCTTACACTAACCACAAATGTGGCCTTCAAAGAAACAATGGTTTAAGCACGTATCTCTAAAGGGCCCTAGCTATAGAACTTCTACTGTACATGGTAACACAGATGTTTTGGCAGCTAATAAGCAAACAGAGGCCTAGTTTTGTATTACATAGTCTCCATAAGCACAACTATATTAGCAGAATTTCAAATTGTTTCTTAAAGCAGTGCAAACTTAGCGTGAATAGGATTAACAGATCCTGTAGTCTCTTAATTTTTTCTGTAAAATGCATTTAGATAAATATAGTAATATAATACTTGATACATCAGCTTTAATTTCAAATTTCAGTCTTCATGTAATTATCAAGAAATGCATAGAAAATAAGGAATTACAGTTAGAAATCCAATTATTAAACTGAATTAACACAGACTAGAAAAAAAAATAAAGGAGGGGGCATTGGAGAAAAAATAGCAGTAGAATGCCTTAAAACTTCTTCTTCAAGGTGACAAAAGGTTGATATATTATTTAGACTGAAGTAATCAAAGGCAATTTGATAACTTGAAGTGGTTGTGGACTTTGTAGTATGTATTTATGAGGACAGGAAATGTAACTAACATAGCTGATGAAATAAAACTGCTGCAGTGTTCTTTCAATCAGGCAAACTGTGCTCCAGGACTTGCATTAATATGCATAATCAGATTAGTTCATATGTTTGCATGTGTAGCTGTTGATTTTTAGTCTGGCTTGACTGTATCTGGATCTGAAAAAAATATTTCTCAAACATTTAAAAAATGTTGGGAAAAGGGAAAGGTTTTTCTTTTACACAGCCAAATAATTATTTGCTTTATAATCATTAAATTAATTTCACAAATAGTAAAATCATTGCTATAGAAAGAAGCCTAAGCAGAGAAACCAGGGTTTAATGAAGCATGGGATTATATCTGCCACCTAGCTGAACCTTGTAGGGGAACATTCTGTTAGAAGTTAACTTTGTGACGTTCTTCTGGCTCTCCTGAACGAAGGATGTGTCTAAATTTTGTGTTTCAGCACATGGGTATGTCATTTTGCAGCCTTTCTAAACAGCTTGTTCATTGCTAAGCCTCTGGCACCTTTTCTAGGGGTAAGAATAAAGGTGACATTCTCCTATGCCCATTCATGTTGGAGCTAGGTACTTTAGTTTCACTCTGACGTGTGATGTTATCACCTCTGACAGCAGGAGACTGAGTTCAGTCACTCTTGATTTAGTAATTTTTCCATCTAATACCCAATGTTAATCATCACGCTGAGACTAAGATTCACACTCCATGTAGGTATTTTCTGAAAGATTGCCACTTCTACACTTGAGTGGATCTGCAGTCACCAGTTCACTGTAGCAAACGTACCCAGGTTCCCATTAATAGCCATGGTGCATAACAACATTTTGTTACTTATTATTAGAGAAAATTTGAGCAAGTAACAATTCCAAAAGCTGTCCAGCCCATCCTAAAGCTAGTGACAAGCAGAGATATAACAGGCTGTAGTATGGACATAGTGAATTACATAGCTACAGCCACTCCTGCCACATGGCCTGAAGCAGACACTGCAGCCTTGATGGGAGGGAAGAGCCACACTTGCATGTTCATCTGTGAGTTGGAGGCATTTGTTACACAAAACAGAAGTTTAACATTACAGTTGGATTTTTTCCTTCAAAGTGTAAGTTTCCAATTTAAGTTTGACAGTTGTCATCAGTGAAAGTAGAAAGATTACTTGAGTGCGTTACCAAATGCGTATCACATTGCTGTAGGGCAAGATGAAAAAGTATTGCTCTTTAGATCTTGCATGCTGTGGCTAGTCCAAAGTGATATACAAGTGAATTCTAATAATGAATGTTGTACAGACAAAGATACTGAACAGTGAATGCTCAGCCATGTTAACATAACCTATTACATTTCCAGACCACTGTTTGTAACTGTAATGTTCTGCTGTGAGGATTTGATATTTTTGCCAAATGGTAGAGAAAGATTTGCACATTAAAAATTAAACAACTCCAGTCTCTTGGAAAAACATAGATATTGGAAAAACATAGATATAGAACATTCTCATAGGAAAGCTCAGGAAGAGTGGGCTAGATGAGCGTACAGTGAGGTGGGTCAAGAACTGGCTGAATGGCAGAGCGCAGAGGGTTGTGATCGGTGGTGTGGAATCTAGTTGGAGGCCTGTGACCAGCGGTGTTCCCCAGGGGTCAGTGCTGGGTCCAGTCCTGTTCAATGTATTCAACAACGACTTGGATGAAGGGACAGAGTGT
>VZSC01002548.1:47670-126971 GCA_013398225.1 Steatornis caripensis
CATTCCTGTGCAACCTGCTCTAGGCTAACCTGCTTTAGCAGGGGGGTTGGACTAGATGATCTCTAGAGGTCCCTTCCAACCCCTACCATTCTATGATTCTATGATTCTATATTTCCTGGTCTTGCTTAAGAAAGTCAGTTTTATTGGTAGAATGACAGATCTTCACTTGCAAGGAACTCATTTTTTGCAAGTTTCTGCCACAGAAAAAGCCATTTCCACCGTGCAAATTACGACATTTCTTACAACTGGACAGTAAATCTTACTACAGGAAGAGAACTTGTTTCATTCAGATTCAGAGTTTTTGCGTGATACTGTATCATTCAGGTCCAGCACTTGTGTACAGTATCTGTATGATATTTCTGTTGTATGGGATGGTTCCCAGTTTCAGTGAAATTTTGCCTCTATAAATCTATCAACACTGTTCAGATTTAAGGATGTTCTTCTGTTAAACTGTAGCCCTTAGGATCACCTACAGCAAGGATAAAATCCTAGCCATATTGAAGTCACTTACAGACTTCCTATCACTGTCAGCCCTGCTGAAGCTCTAGAATATAAATGGATGTTCTTCTATACTTTCATATGTAGAGGTAAGCTGCTGCAGATCAAGGAATGATCATCTTTGTATATACAGCACTGTGGATCAATAACTCACATAATCCACTCAGCTTTAGGACTGAAAAATGCTGACAAAAGTGTGATTTATAAAGAAGGATTAAGAAATCTGAATATTCATAGCTTGATGAAGGAACAAATGTAATTATATGGCAGCCGTGTAGAAGCACAACATCTGAACAAAAGACAGACCTTGGAGATTGAAGAACTGTGTTCTGTCTGGAGTAGCGTGAATAGGATGGTTTCCACAACTTTCACTCATCAGACTCCTTATCGGAGAAAAGGCCTAAAGCTGAGAGCTTTCAACTTGTACTGTAAATGGTAAGATCACTCAGAACAGGTTGGATGCACTATACAGCTATATAGGCACAAGAACATACTAGAGGACTCTTCCATCATTCCACTAGAGTCTCTTCTATTTCCAATTTTAAAATTGTTATAAAATGGAGTTTCAAACAGAGGCAGTAGAATCAAGAAGCAGACTGCACTTAAACATCTATCTGGTATCTCTCTACTTCCAAACTTCGGCCAGTATGCATTAACAAGTACATTTTCAGACTTCTAAAACAGAATAACCCTTCTATCGCCAGAGAAGCATGTCATTTTATGCTAGCCAGAAACTTAGCCATAGATTTTTTTTTTTGGTTATGCATCAAAGTTATCATGTCTTGCTCTGCTCTATTTCACAGTCTCAAGTTACAAGACTACTTATAAAAGGAAGCAAAGCATAATTTCATGTGCTGGAAATAAAATTCAGTTGCTTATTTCTCCCACCCTCCATAAGCCAAGATGCAAAAATAGTAACCTCAAGAAAAGGTGAGATTTAGTACAAGAGGAGATAATATTTCAAAAATTAGTTTAAACCTGAGTGCAATTCAAGGAATATCCAACTGAATTATAAACATTTTGTTCAAACTCCTTCACAACCAATGTGAAGACAGTGGCAATGTCTAAAATCCAGTACTCTAGTACTCTATTAAATGAGTGCAGTATAGGTCTTTTGGTAAAGTGACATATAAAGTAGCTATTTAATCCCTCCCACTTTTCCCATACCTGGCTAGAAGAGCAGTTAAAAGCAAGCTGAAATGTAAATACCATCTTTAGAACAGCCTGTAACTGTTTTCTGGTATGTTTTTTTCTAAGAAGAAACCCCTTAATTATCAAGTTTTCAATCATTTCAACTCTGAATAAAAAGCACAGTTTTATTCACAGTTAATGTTGGCTAAATCACAACACACAGTCTTATGACATTGTAAAACCAATCTGAAACATTTGCTCTCCGCACACCACAGAAACCGACAGGCATGGCAGCCCCTGCCACCTCAGCCTGGCTGAGGGACACGGGCCTGCCGCCCCTGTGCCCAAACCAGGGAAGGGCCCAGGGTGCCGGCAAGACTCACCCACCCCACCACCCTCACACGGGACCTCACGAGCCCTGGGGACAAAAATGATTTGAAGGGACAAGGTATGATTTGAAAGGACAAGGCAAGGGCACACACAGGCAGTGAGGGAGCCTTACCTGCGAACCAGACCAAGAAGGGCCAGGGCCTTGGCTGGAGCTTAAATGGCGCCATGGATGGGAGCCGGGTGGGGCTGTTAGGGCCTGCAGGCGCCCTGAGGGCACTGCACCAGAAAGAGGAGCTGTGTCCTGTGTCCTGCGGTACAGGGTGAGGCATGCATCGGGATTGGCACCCAACCCTGGCCTTGAGACATGTACGACCTGGGCAGGAGTGGGGCTGAGGGGCTCTGGCAGCCCTGCTTGGGGAAGGGCCCCTCCTCTTCCCTGTGTCACCGTTAGGAGTGGGCTGGAATGGGCTGCTCTGCCCTTCACCAGTCCCACTAGGCAACTAATTGGCTGTAGAACGGCGATACATACACAGGCATCGGGGCATCAGCGCACTGAATGGGCCATAGCTGCCTGGGTTTGTCCTCCGCAGAGGTGCAGCGCCCGTACTTCTGCCTGTGCGTGTCTGAGTGGATGACAGCTATCGGGGAAGGAGAAAGGATCTCTGCTGAATGGCGAAGCGCCAGTTAGTGTCACACTTTGCTTTAACATTTCCCCAAATCCAACTGCTTTCAGTAGCGTTGAAAGACGTGCACCAAATTTTTCCCTAAAATTTTCTTTATTTGCTGTTTTGAAATAGAAACTGAAAGTTATTGCTATTGGCATCACTACAGGCACATTCGCAGAGCAACTACAGAAGAAATAAAAGGGCAGATTTAAGACGGAATTAAGGAAAACTAAGGAAGAGATAAAATACAGTGCTGGTGGGAAAGTGAAGCTATAATTTTAGGTGGACATTGTCAAGGTCTTTTATCCACTCATGTAACTGGCAGAAGTTCAGCTATAGGTGGTTAGGTAAACATTGGGGCTGCCTGGGCAAACAAATCTTTAACATCATGTCTTGGAAACACCCCAATCATTAAAACAACCATTACAGACAAAAAAAAAGGTACAGATTAGTAAAATAAGATACCAAATAACCATATTGTAGTGAAAAAAAGAAATGTCACTTTGACTAATTTTGGAATCGTCTGTCATACCCATCACTTTGAGAGAGAAAGAAACTAAAATCTGTTTTCAGAAATTCAGAAATAGAAAGATGCTTTTTACATCTAAATACAGCTTTTGCATTTGTTGAAAGAAAAGTTACTTTGATATTTGTTGCTAAATAAAATCTTGGATCAAGTAAATTTAATTTAAAAAATTAGTTAAGGCAACAATAAACACAGGAAATATACATGAATAAAGTGTTCTAAAAGCCAGGCAACTCTTTTAAGACTATAAATAGCACCTAAGCAAGGCCACTATAATTAGCAAAGGGTGAACAAAAGAAGACAGCCAGAAATAGATGGGGAGGGGGGGAGGTTGGGAGGGTGAAAAGTCTTGGTTAACCTTATTCAAGTGTTCTTTCCATAGCATAGGAAATGGTTCCAGCTAGCTCATGAGTTCTGTTGGTATTAACTGATCTTTAAAAGGACATTTCCACATTGTCTGTATGCCAAGGAAATTCTTTTACTGGCATGTTTGCTGAATACAGGAAACATCACCCTGACTAAGTGACATTGGATGTGACAAAGAATTGTATCTTTATTCTGGTGTTACAGTCAGCACTGTCTGCTTGTTTCACCTGGATACCTTTTGGTATTTATTGGGGAATACTCGCTGCAGTCTCACAATTTGTCCTGAGTAATGAGCAAACACAGTGACTGGTGGTGCTGAGTCATAATCCCACGCCACTTGAGAATCAATTTGCTGCAGCCCTTGTGCCCCAGCTGCCTGTTTAGTCTGAGGGCTAATCCAGCACTTTAGGGGAGGTAGAGACAGGGCTGTCTAGTCATCCCCTAATCTACTTCATCCTCCTTCACGGTGGGGGGAGAAAAGAGTAACAGAGTGCTAGGAACCATCTTCCTCTCTGTGTTATTGCCAGGATTCCCTGTAGCAGGAAATAAATGTGTACCTACAACTGCTTACTCTTCTAAATAGAGAGCTGAACAAGTCAGTCTTGCATATAGAAATTTTCAGCGTAAGGCAGGTTGTGCTTACGGGCCCAGGCTTGTACTATGTATCAGAAGAAAACTTTATTGAAGCCAATGAGAATTTTGTTCGAATAAGAAGTGCAAGTTGAGATCTTAAATGCTGCATTTTCAGCTTCACTCACACCATCTGCCAGTTTCCTGCTTTCTTCTGTAAGGCTACCTATGTCAAGTTTCTACATTTCATTTGCTACGTGTTATTTCTAAATGCCCTTTTTGTTTTTTATTTCCTCTTTTCCTTTCTCTTTCTTAGGAATAGTGTTAGTACCACAGCCAATACAAGGAGGCAGTAACTACAATTATTTGTGGCTCTGGGCTCCACTGACCTATCCCACAGAGCTCTTCAGCAACAGTCAGTGTGTTTCAGTGCCAACCCCTTAACCGCCTTGTGCACCCTTTTGGGAAAAGGTGTAAATATTTGGGAAAAATGTTCAGAGTGGGTGGGTTGGACAAGCCCGCAGTCTGCTTTCCGTCTCGCTACTCCCAGAGCTAAGTAAAAATCACAATAAAAACAGAAAGATAATTAATCCAAACTATTAGCTTTCCTTCAGGAAACAGCAAAAACATGTAGGCAGAATAACAGGTGACAATTCCATGAAGTCTCTGGTTCTACTCCCATTTGTCTGTGCAGTAGTTTTAGGCCATAACAACCCTGGCATTAGAAAGAACTGTGGGAGATGGTAGGGATGTAGAAGACAGGCTGCTGGGAGGCATGAGACTAAATTAGGTGGTGGTACAAATCATCTAGTGTGCAAGTGGAAGCCGAGACTAATGTGTAGCTCATACCCACGTCACCACAGTATAAAATACTTTCAGCTTCTTTTGTACCCACTCCACAATCACTGATATTCCATCTATCTACATATGGAGAGAAGAGAGGAAGATAGAAAGCAAGCTACTCACAAACAAATACTATTGGAGTATTGTTTGGGTTAGTACATATGTAAGTACATATTACACTCATGAAAACCAAGATCAAGCAATTTTCTGCATTTGGAGCCAAGATCTAGACTCTCCCAACAGTATTTTGAATACTTGCCATATTGCTAAGATTCTCCCCAGACTTTCTAGTCTTCGAGAAATCCAAAATCGCTGTAAGGAATAGTGTCAAAAACTGTCTTTCTGATGCAGGACTTGGAAAACAATGGTCCTTGTTTATAGTACAGTGAATAAGCAACAAGAATATTAACAACAGCAACAATAATAATAACAGCTTTAGGTGGAAATAAACACATGGCCCTTTACTTTGTTTTGGACCTGTCATTCACAAGATAGCTTCTCATTCTGCAAGTGTGGTCAAGGACAATGCTGTCTCCTGACTAGGAATGAACTTTCAGGGGGACTGTTCCCAGTATTGCACCTCAAAGTCAGTATTTACATGGCTACCTCATTTGGTAATGATGTTGAACAGCATCTATTTTTAATTTGCATGCTTCTCCTTTAAGGCATATCTGCCTCCTCTTGACTTCGGTGGGAGGTCCACATGTTTTTGCCTTTGATTCCTCTGCATGCTGGCAACTCAAATTAGTGTTAATAGGAGTTTCAGTGGAGTTTCTCTCTCTCCCTCTTTCTCTGTACAAGATAGTTTTCGGTAGTTTATCCTAGCACTGGCCGGTATATTTAGAGATCAGGAGTTGGAGCTTTATCAAACTGGCACATGGTGCCTATCAAGAATGTATATTCATTTCCTCTCTGTCCCTGCCAAAGCAGAACTTCACCTTTTTCTCTAGGCTGAATAACAAATTGTGGCATAACTGTGAGAAAAAAATGACATTGATCATTCTAACAATCTCCCCTCAATTTTGAAAAAATAGCTAAGTATTGTCTTTGGGTTTTTTAACAGTAATAATTTTAGCTAGTTAACACAGCGTTTCTTTATAAGTTGCTATCACAGTAACTTGGTGCAATAAATGTGAGTTAGAAAAGATAAATTCTTTCTTTGAGACTGACATTCTCTAGGGCCAGATCCTGCAAATCATACTAAACCTCAGCCTGCTCTGCCCTGTAGAAACTGCTTTGGATTTCAGAAATATTTTTATAGGGACGCAGTACTACATATTGAGAAAGACTGGGAGAATTTGGTCCTTTTTTTGCAGTACCGCTGGTTTTATTAAAAATAAACACACACACCTCCCCCCTCAACCCTCATGAACAAACCTTGCATCTTGAAAACAGAAATACTGTTCTATTTTGAAATTTTGATCTCAGACTTGCATACCTGCATGTACTGACGGACACAATGAACAGGAGCCACTTTCCTCCTTCTTCGTAAGAACTATTGCATATGGCTTTCTGTGCTAACGTAAAACCTCTTTCCAATATTTCAAAAGACACAGAACTTCCCAGCATGATGATAAAGTTTTCCTGTGTTCCAATAATAAATGTTGAACATACCAGTAATTTCCAGTTCCTCTGTGGTCGGCCGGCCTGTGAAGACTAACTCAGAAGTACCCAACCTGCAATATCAGTGTGGGAGTCGGAAACAGATGTTCACTGGACAATACAATTTGTTGTCACTGTCGATACTACATGGCACTTTTCCCGACAGAAGTTGTCTGTAGCTGGAAAAGAATGTAAGGAATGATTCATGCCCCGAATTATTATTATTATTTTTAAATGCTAAATACTCCTTGTTTTCTTTTCTTTTAAATGACTGAATCAAAAATACGATTAACTAGACTTGTAGCATCTGTATAGTATGTCAACCAATTAATTTAAGGATTTTCGTCAGAACAAGACATTACGTTATATTAAAACCAATGAGAGTAAAATTATCTTCTTTAGAATCGGGGTGCTGTAACCTTTAATCTTACAAAATATTTGATGCTCAGTATCTATTTACACAAAAAGCACATGGTGGGAGGTAAATGGAACAAATAATTTCATGTGTATCCGAGTGTGTATTTGTAAAGATTATAATTTATAATATTCATATAATAGTATTTCTATACATATAACATTTTAAACTAGTTTCATTATGTCCTGGAAATTCTAATAGGCTATTCCATCATTCAAAACTGATCAAACACTCAAATGAGCAAAATCCTCTATTAGAGTAGCATATGATACCTAGCCTCGATTTCCAAATTTTAATGAATATTACAGAAGCAGATGCACTGGATCATACTTATTGTAAAAGGCCATAGATTGGGCTAGGTGCTCTTTAAATTAAATATTTTTTTTCAGGGATATATAATTTTTTTTTTTTTTAAAAGGGATGTAGAATGCCTAAATACAAGTAAATTCAATAGGAGTGTCAAAGAGAATTAAAGATCTGACTGTCAGAACTCTTGGATATATCACCTATATTTTACATGAAAAAGTAACACTCTAGGTATTTTCAAAAATGAAGACATATGGGATCTGAATTGGAGTTCACTGAAACCAGTGACAAAACTTACATGTAGTTGCTGACTGTTGTATATCTGGCAGGCTTTCTTTGTAGATATTAAAAAGAGGAAAAGGTGTCTGTAATTACAGGGCCTGAACAAGAGCGAAAGATTTTAGCACTGTAAAATCAAACAGCTGTCTGATTTTTACAAATGCATGTGGTAACAATTCACAGTAATCTTTTTGTAATCCTAATTTTGCATTTACTGTGTTTACTGTTGCAGTGTTCTGCAACAGAGTCATTTAATGTTCTATGTCAGGCTTTAGTCAATGGGAAACATGAAATGATTTTCAGCTGTTCGTTTCTTTATAACTACTGCATGATTTAGCCTCAAGTCCTATCCATAGTTCAATTTTTTTATGCTTTTAGATTTAGTGAATTTAGATATATTTTCATAGTGGAACACTACCTGTTCAGATGATTTTGGGTAAGAAAGAGCTTGAAGTCTGTGCAAAATTTTCAAAGTTAGCTTGTGATAAGACAGAATGAAGTAGCTAATGAAATAATGTTTAGCACACTTGTTAGCAATGTGCTGAATTTTTGTGTGTGTGTCTGCATATGTGTATTTTTATATACATTCATGGGTTAAACTGAGTTTTTCATCAACTAGGTGTTGGCAAGTGCCAAAGTGATTTAGGTTTAGAACAGGATTTAGTCTGATATAGCTACAATTGTATTTCTCATTTCATCATCATGCCAGGGATACTGTGACAATTGTGGGGTTTTTTTTAAATTTATGAAATAGACAAAATTAAATGTCCATACCAGACATACCATTAGTTTATGGGGAGTGAAAGACAAACACTGCATTAGGCCTTACTCTTTTTGTCTGCACTCAGCAGAGAAGTCCTGAATGTACAAAGCAGCTGGGAAACTTTCTATGTAGCACACAGCTTGAAAAATGAAGTCAAGATTGAAGAAAGAAAAAAATCAATCTGATCAGGCTTCATTTCAAATTACTGCTATTCTATTCTGTAGTAGACCTCTTTGTAAAATATGAATCAGTACTGCTGTGTGTTATCTGGGTACATGACGTAATTTTTAATACTAACTCTGCTCTCATTTTAACCATCATAACAGTCGAATCCCAATAAATGTTTTAGAATTTGAAGACTTCTCATAGAAATACCAGAGACAGTATTGCTCATACAAAGTTTTAGTGTTACTTAGCCTTTCAAAAATTATGGAATTAAAACAGACCGATGTGCAAAAACGACTGTTCCACCACTTCTGATGATACTGCTTTTTATCTGTTAATTTTTATCTGCTGAATGACATTTTGCTGTGTCTCCTTGTCCATTTAATTATCTGTTTTGAAACGAAAGAGGCTTCAGGAGGGGTGAAATTTTGACATTCAGGTTACAGATTTCTGTAGATTTCTGCAGATTTCTGATGAGAAGAGAGATTACTGAAATTAGCAGGAGTGTGGCCTGCCCGCTAGTGAGCAGAGCAAGCAGTATTCGGAAGAGAGGAAACACTTGGCCACCGTGTAGCGTGGCTGTGTACACCAGAGTTAGTTAGAGTGCTCTGAATCTCATCTTTTGATCTCGGGCGATATTTTTCTCTGTTATGTCACAGAGGTCACCTGGCTCATGTGTGACAAACTGCCTGCATAAGTCACAGTGCCAGTGGCAGAGATTTGTAACCATGTCCCTGGTCCATTGCCTTTGAATTATTTCGCAGGCCCTCTGCTTTACATTTACACTCTGTCGGAAGATGAACAGGGGAAGGGAGTAAAATCAAGGGCAGGGTCTCATCCTGAAGGACAAGGGGAAACAGGTGGAAGGTTAATGGCCCTGGAGCGTATCCACAAGCCTCTCAGGCTTGATATATGGGCCTCAGGCCTAAAACGGGCATTGGCTTTCAAAGATATATTATTTCATTTGAGGAGAGACATTCTGGAGTTCCTGCATTTGTCTGCTGATAGATGATCCTCTGTCCACAATTGGTTATGGCGTGTGAGTTTTCCTTGGGCCTGCTCCCGTACATAAAAATTTTGCTGAGCTCTCCAACCTTTTGCATGCCTGTGAGAATGGGACGTGTGCGGGCCTTTTGGCAGGCGGCTGGATTTTTGTTGCTGCTATTTTCGTAGTTCCTTTTGAAGCGTCAGGCAAGTGGGGGATGAAAGGCGCTTCTGTTCATTCATACGCGGCTGGGCAGGGGTGGCCTCGCGGGGACAAAAATGGGGGAGAAGAAGATGTCAGAGAACCAATACGCATACATGCGTCTGCAGGCCGGGCCGAAGTAGCGACAGCTAATCCTGTATTTTATGCTGGCACATGCCCACAGAAAGATAAAAACAGGGAAATCGTTTACATAATTTTTACGACCCCGCTTCTTTTATTGTATTTTGGCTTTGTTAGGGTTTTCACATGTGCTCCAGCTCGTGGGGGGAAAAAAAAAAAAAGTAGTGACTCTGTATCTTAAGATTACATTTATTGGGGCCCTATCCAGAACACTTCCCTCAGGCACCTCGTAAAAATGAGACGTTACTGCACACGTCTTAGCAAAGCGCCAGAGGACCCAGAGCCAAATCATGCTGTCTCATGCATTAAAAATCTCTAACAGGCTTAAATGAGGAGGGTTAGATGCAGAGGTCTAATTCTGCTAAGTGAGAGTGTGATAGGACTGTACCGGGGCAGGGCAGAGTGTTGGCAGGGTCTGGCCCTTGCTGCATCTGTTGTGCCCGGCTCGAGGAGGCACCTAGGCATGCACGCAGGACACTAGTAGCAAAGGCCTCGGTTCAGCGAGGGAGCAAGTCATGGATTCACTGTCACGCTGGCATTTCCACAGCATCTTCTGTCATTGCATAACTGTCATAAATCATGGGAAAATATGTTTAAAAAACAAAGAGTTTAAAAAACCAAGAGTTTAAAAAACAACTAAAACACCTTATCATGTATTATGGTTTAACATAGCCTACATAACAGCTTGTTAAGTTGTTCTCTTGATTTTAAAAATATACTTGTAGTAACTGTTATATGATTGTGTTTCTAAGACCCATAAGACTCTGACAGCATGATTTAAGGAAAGTGGGATGTATATTTTTACTATATATATTCCTTCATATTTGTTTTAATAACAAATAACTCTTCAGTTTCAATGGATAGATTTTACTTGAAAGAATTCGCATTAATTATACTTAAATATCTCCAAGTTCTACCTTTTTTATTTTTCCTATACTACTAAAAAAGCAAAGCACAATATATATGTCATAAGTTTCAATGTAGTTTGTTTGCTTTGCTTTTGTTACAGTAAAATTTGTGCTTATATAAATAAGTAGATTAGTAAATTAATAGATTAAATTTAAGCCTAACTCATGTCTCAGTTTGAAATTGTAATCAAAGTGTTATATCGGTACTGTGTTTTTTGAGCAATTAGGATCTGGTTTTGCTGTCAATAAACTCAATTGCTAAACTCTTAGAACTCTTGTGTGAGCAGGATCAGGCTCATTTTGCATTTCAGTCAGTTCCTATAGAAAACGACCTGTTGTAATGCAATTATTCTCTCTTCCGTTAGTGTCCTGCAGAGTTTAAGTTAGACAAGTGAGCTAAAGACTTGATAGACATATTTAGTGTCTCCTGCAGCAGTAGGAAAAAAATCTGAGGACTTGTTAAAAGGAAAGATTTAGAAAGAGAAATTCTAGAGAGAGAACTGAACAGAGTGTTAGCAGGCAGGAGGATCTGCTTTTGCACTTGTTGCTTTGATAACGGATAAAAGGCTGTCATGAACTGCAGGCTACCAGCTGGGAGCAGATAGAGTAATCCCAGCAGAGGGCTGGCCCCAAACTACACAGGCATTCTTTTAAATCTTCGAGACTGTAGGAAAGTTGTTTTTCCCCTACTATCGTCATGGTTATTCATGATGATGTTTTCCATCTCCGTTTAACATGTTGGTCTAGTAAATCTACTTTACAATACTTTTCTGTTTGAAATATAAGCAAATATCACGTAGACAAAGATATTTCAGCTACTTCATTCAACTGCTGAAAGATTCCCAAAATAAATTCCAGAGAACTGGATCAGGCATAAAATACCACTGCCATAAGAAATCTCTGTTGTTTGATTGTAAAGGTATATTGCGCCCAACGTGCAGATAATCATAGGAACAATTTGTAATCTATGTCTTCCTTGTGATCAGCACACTTGAAATCTAGAGGATGTGTTACTTGTAAGAGAATACCCACAGAATGTCATTTGTTAGACAATGAGCCAAAGTGACCCCTGCATGGTACAAACACATGCAAACGCAATGACAGACAGAGCCCAGCAAATCCATGCACGCTTAACCTTACTGGTGTGCATTGTGCCACCACGGTCCTGTTACCAACATACTTAGACACATGCAGGATTGGGCCAATAGCATTTGTTAGCATATGTGCAGATGCTGGACTGGAGCTGTGTTGTTTCAACGTGCATTATGGCAGAGAAAGAAAAAAATAGTACTTAAAGCTGTAATTGTCATTCTGTACTGTTCATTTTAATAATATATTTAGGGGCTTAGCTTACTTTGTATTCTTATGTGTAATTACCCATACAAAAAACCACCACTCATTAGTGTTCTGTTCCACTGACTTAATTATACCCCTTAATTAAATCTTGACTAACTGGGGGTCACTGCAGTGTCAGTGGGATTTGTCACTGTTTGTCAGCAGGTGTCTGGTCACATCTATTTCTGGTTTCCCTGTTGCTGTATTCTGTTTAAGAGCGTGGTCTTTTCTAAATGCAAAGGACGGTTGTGCATTACCTTATTGTGTTTCGTGCCTCACAAATTAAATGAAACACCAGTGAATCCATTCTGTAATACTAGCGCTCTCCCAATCTTTACATGCAGGAGACAGGAAATGAAGAAAATATAAACCCTTTCAAAACACAGTTCATTACCTCACTTGTGCTCCTTTTCAAAGGCTTATTCTTCCTGCACTCAAAAGACATGGTCTTATTAGTTTATCAGATAATCTTGTGTTCAACAGGCGTAAAAATATATTGCAAATATCAATCCAGGGATACTTCTCCTTTCCTCTACCTCCTAAACATAAAATGAATTTGAAACATGACCAGCAAGAACGAGCTAAATCAACATTACATGCATAACAAATACAATATGGCATGTGCCGCTATTGCTGTGGTGCTCAGAGTCAGAAGACCGAGGCTCTCGATTCAGTGTTCCCTGAATAATTCAGTGGGAGTTTTGCATGTGCAATAAGTGCATAATAGTGCCATTTCTTTCTGTTTCAAATTTGCGTGTTTTGGGTTTGTTATTTTAGAATTATTATTTAGAAATTTACTTAGGGGAAATATAATTCCCATGTTTACACATATAACAGGCACCTAATGTTCATCTGAATAATTGATTAGTTAAGTCAGGCTTTCATAATTAGCTGTTGGCTTTCCTGTGTAAGCCCACAAAACACTTGTCAATCTACAGACATTTTTAATTTATTAATATATATGTTATCAAAAGAGCTGCAGTAGTTACCTAGAAAGCATTTATTATTTATTCGGTTGAGGCTGAGGAAGCATTTTGATTCTAGACATGTATTTTCAATGTATTGTAACTTTCTCAGAAGATTATCTTTTTGTTCTGAAAGTTTTCATGAACATTCTCTGCCTGTAAGTGCTTGCTTATGGTGGAAATCGCAAATCAGATTTAACGGAAAAAAAGCCATCCAGCTATTTCTGTGTTACACAGAAACTACAGTGACATGTTGCATTGATTATAAAGTAATGTATATCACTTATTCGTACTCACATACATAACAACCATCTGAATAGATGTCACTAGCAAGATATCCCTAAGGCAGCCATAGATTCTGTGAGCAGACAGATGCATCTGTTGATAGCCCACGTGTGACAGTGAGATTGCTGTTGTGAGTTGTGGAGCTATGTGGTAAATTGCAGAATTGTAAGATACATTGTATTTTTCGTGAACTTTATGACCTCATTTGAACCCTACCACTAATCCATTTTTGCTTCCTTATATTCCTGACCAGTTTTCAAGTAGTTGTTGTTAAAGGGAAAAAACATCCTACTTACATCCTCCTTACTTCAGAAACCTTGCATTTTGCTCCCATGAGGTGAAGTTCGTAAACTAAAATATTTGATTGTGAAATCCAGAAGGAAAATTGTTCAATTCTTACTAGTGGTAAGTTAAAGACCGAATATCTGATAAAATAACAGGACTAGAAATTGTGTGGTTTATGTTACTGGAAAACAAACTTCACATTTCCATTGGGAGGCAGCATTTACTTCTAGCACTTGTTGAGTGTGAGACACTGAATTCTAAAAAGATATTATATATGAAAGGTTATTTTAGTTCTGTGTGTGCTATAAGTTTACTTTCCCTTGCCCCTGTTCAGAAGAATCACATTTGTTTTAGTGAAAATACATGAGTGTCTGTTTCCTGTCAGTGAGATCAGGACAAATGCTTCAATAAATGTGTAAAGTGCTTTCCCAAATCAAAGCCCTTCTGAGGCATGTACTATTGGATGTGCATTAAGTTCCTTGCTTTACAAGTGGAAAGATACAAATATAATATCAGAATTCTAAAAACCTTTTAACTCTAAACCACTTCTATTATAGAATAGCTTTTTTGTTTGGAAAGAACATAATGTAAAAAACACATTGTAGTGGTAGAAAAAAACTGTATGTCCATTTCGGTGGTGTGATTTATTTAATTATGAATTATGTGGTCTCACAAAATTCACACAAGTCCTTGAGCACTACTACAGCATCTTGTGTACCATGCACATGTATGTCTTACATATATACTCTCTCTCATTTTCTGCTTAAAGAAAGAAGAAATATTAGAATCCTTCTTTTCAAAAGATATTTGATTACATACCTCCCATTAAAAAATGCAATATATTTCTAAGGGTGTCATTTAAAAGTCCCTCCTCCACAATACATATACCTACTAGTAATATGAAATTTCATTATCTATTTTTATATCTGTTGTGAAATAAGAGAAAATGAAACACTACATTGCAAAGAACATAATACATGTGTCAGATTCGGAGCTAAGTTTGTAACTGCTGTTTTAATTTTCAATGTAATATTTTATGTGGTGTTAAAATTTCAAGCATAGCGTTACACTAATATAAGGATTTTCTATTGAGATATTTTTAAACATGGCAGTTTCTACCTGGAAAGTATTAATAATTTAGGCTGGTGGGCTAATGAAGGATTTGAGCTGTGTGAGCTTTGAAATGTCCACATTCTCTCCATTAATGTACGAAGTTCTCCCCAGTTCCCCTGTCTATTAACCTGAGCTCAGAAACATTTCCCCGTGGTATTGTATGGCCAGCTCAGTTCTCCCATTTAGACTTCGAGACAGCATTGTTTTCAAAAAGTGTTTTACCACTGGAAATAGATGTACCTGCTAAACAGAGTCATATTTGCATGATTAGACAGGTGATCCGACACAAGGCGGAAGAGAGATCATACACATAAACAATGAATTAAAACCCTGAATAGGATCGCTAAGTCTGTTTTTCTAGGTTACAGCTAAATGAGAGCCATTATGCGGGCTTTCAGATAAACTCACAAAGCTCTTATCTGTACAAACGTGATAGATCTGCCATTATTCTTAGTGAATAACATAAGTTATATCATTCTGTTCCATTAAAAATGCATTAATCCTTTTTTAATAACCTAATTCATTGATTCAATTATACAATGAACAATAAAAACGTTTGGTATAATAAAAATACTGTATTAAAATGTGTTATATACATAAATATTTCATTGCAATGAGATTATTCAGGGTTTTAAAAATATTAACAATATGAATATCATGTTCTGAAACAACAAAGTGTAGCTTTTTTCAGCATCTCTGAAACTGTGTATCAAAAAGATTAGCCTTTAAAGCGAGACGCCCGAAATGGTTGCTTGCAGCATTGCTTGAAGTCGCTTCATGTACAGATTTCGTGTAAAGTTGGTGGCACTTACAAGCACAGGCTGATTAAGGGACAGGATAGTGTTACAGGATGCATGCAGGTATTGCTCCTAACTACTGAGAAGCCAGGCTCATCTGATCAGACCAATTCCCCCTGAAGTCACTGGCTTTTGGCCTAAATGAAAACAGACTGACTCCCAAGGCTGCACCTTGAGTTGATGATGCAAGTATTGGGAACATTTTGCTCGGTGGGCGGTATGCTCCATACATGGCAGCATCATGAGCAACTTTCACAGCAGTGGCAGCTACTGCGATCCCACTTACACCAGCTAAATAATTCAGACCACCAAACTCCAGTATAGCTCTTAATCTGGCCATTCACATAAACCAGTTGGAGTATTTCACCCATGACTTTAATCGATTTTGACACAGCTAGTACTTTTCATCGTTTTGTATTTGGTTTTTTTATTAATTTTGGTGGCAGGAGAGCAAAATGTCATTGGTTGTATTCCATGTGTTATCTCAAATGCCGATAGACAGGCACGGCTGAGCAGGTTTCTGTGCAAGACAGCCAATGCTACTGGCTGCTGTGATTTCTGCAAGCATACCAAGATTAGAGGAGAAGAAAGCCCTTCATATTTTCATTAGTCACCCCTTTACAGATTTACTTTTAATTCTTTCAGCGAAGCAGGTTATTAAAAGCAATGACCTGAGGTCTTCGCTCAGATATCAGACTTGCAATCCTGTATAATGTGCACTGCAGGGCAGAGGTCACACTGACGAGTCTCTTAATGTAGTCACTCTGGGATAAGATCAATCTCCATACTTCACCATATTGATCTAATAGCTCATTGGCACTTCCTTCTTTGAATTGATTAGCTCATGTGCGAAAAGAGATTGATGGGTTTCTGACCCTGAGGAGTCTGTCAGGGGCACACCCCTGGCAGGGAAGGTGGATGTTTTCACTGCTTCATTTGGGTGGCTTATTATGTGGATGCCTCACGGGGAATAAGGGTCATAACACTGTTTTATGAATTATTTACAACAAAATATCAGGTTTTTGCTTTGTTTGATGCTCTACCTGTAATGAATCCATTCTAAACAGAGCATGAAGAAACACACATGAATGGCCAAATGTACCAAATATTTGCGTAAAGGTAACCACCACATGTAAGTGACCTTAAAAAGCAATTTTACTAATATAAGGTAATCATAATAGATATGAGGGTAGGAATAGACTTCATGGGTCACCTAGTCCATTCCCCTTATACAATGACAGAATATTGATGATATCTAGAAATGAATTACATTTTAATTGCATATTCTGGAGAAGTACTCACAGTGAATCTAGTTCAGATGTCTCAGGAAACTTCATGTGCACATTGCACTGTAGAAAGAGGCAATTTGCATGCAACACGTGAGCTAAAAAATAAACTATGCACATTTCTCAGTTGTTAAAAGTAACCTAAAAAACCCAGATTCAACACCGTTTATCAGATAGTCATATATTTGCAAAATGCATATATTTGACACAGTAGATTGGATTTTGGTGCTGTGTGTGCTCATGCAAGAGGAAATATAAAAGGAGCTGTCGCCAGAAGCTGAATTTAGAAGTTGGCTTATGTTAGGTTGTACTTAAAAAATGTGTGCATTACCAGCGCCTTCACAGATATAAAGCAATACAAACTAAGGACCTGGTTCTTGAAGTCTTCTATTGAAGCCCAGGCATTTTTGTATTTCTGTCTCCATATGAATTGTAGAATCAGTCTCAAAGAAAGACATTTATAATTAAATAATTTCTCATATACCATCCCAGCTCAGGATACCATACAATACCATACCTAAGATGGTGTTACATAGCATGTCATGTTATATGCTTATGCCACATTAGAAAAAATATTGAGCAAAATATTCTCATTGTGTTGTTAAGCTTATATTTGTGTAAGGAGACAGTATGATTCACTAATAGTATCTTGTAGTATTTAAGTGGACGTTCTGTGTTTATTTTGGTGGCTGGCAGTTTAATCTGAAAGACAGGTCATTTTATTTACAGAGAAGTGTCCATGCATGCTCCATGAAGTCAGGCAACCCTTTTCTACTATTACATTTATGGTAACATAAACAGGCACTGCATAAAAACATAGTAATAGGCAATCCCTTCCCTAAAGACCTTGTATTCTGTAAGAAACAGACCCTAAGGCAGATTAGTTGAAAAAAAAAGGAGAGCACCAAAGAGAGAATTCAATCCATTACCTGTCAGTGAAATGATGCTGAATATTTATATAATCTTGCATTCATTTATACTTTGAAATCATTCAGGCTATTTTATGTACCAGGAAAATTGCCCTAATATAAACTTACGTAGCCATATTTTTTAAAGTTCTAATAGATCTCAGAAAAACTTACCAGAGACAGAATCACAATGTACTTTGCTTTGATAAATCTGGGATTAATCAATAAATCTTCTTACTTTTGGGTATCAAAGTAATATTTTAGTCAGGGTAAATCTTCAAAATTAAAACTCATAATAAAGTTAATTACAAACCAAAGTAACTTGTACTCAGACCCAGATCAGTAGTAGATGGCTAGACACTTGAACACAAACTATGCAAAAAATGATTTTTTTTTTTTTTAGAAAATGTTGCCATTTTATTACAAGCTCTTGCCCATTCACTGAGTTTCTGCCAGTCTGGTTAAAACTTAGCTCCCACGGTTGTGCATGGCACACTCGTGGGTGAATAGAATTAGAGCAACTTGATTTTATTATTCATCGCCCCTGCTGTCATTTGGAAGCGAGCTAAACAAAGCCTAATAAATTAGATGTACAGACTGTATCCCTTTTTTCTAAACTCACAGCTAATCTTCTATTGCATACAGACATGTAGGAACCCAATTTAGACACTCAAAATTTTGATACCTGTGTCCAACTGTGTCAGCAGAGAAAGTCAGAGGCCGGTTGAGCTACGTCACAGTCCACAGTCATTTTTACTTGCAAGGTTCCTGCTCATTTTGTGTTTTGTACTGTGAAAGTTCCTCTCATCAGCATAAAAAGCAGCCCAAATAAAAAGTTTCTCCAAGGATATTTTTAAACATTAATATTAATCCTAGTTGCAGTGCTAATGTCTGTATGGGATCTGGGCAGAGTTGTGACAACCTTATTTTAATGATGCTTTAGAGATTTCCAAATTAGAATACAGGAAGTAGGAAGTGGGAATAAATGAAACAAAGTCAAATGATCAGATAAATGGAAAAAACATTTTAATACACATTTGCCTATTCCTTAAACTTTCATTCAGTCAACACTTCCTGTGATTTTTTACACTTGACTTTGTTGGGAAAGGAGCTAAATTTCTTGAAGATGATGTTCATAGCTGAAAGAATTCAGCTAGATGGTAGTAGCAGCATGCTGAGATACTCCTACAATGCTTTTAAGATGTAAAGAGAGGTACTAAGTCTTTTGGGTCGTTCCCATGTACAGTAGCTCATTGGATCATGCATCACTACATGTTTTCACTGCTTCTCCACAACCTTCTTGTATGTCTTCAGCTTCCTTTGGTGGTGCTTCTAAGTAACTTTTTCTATCAAGTCAGATGGATACTGGTTGAATACACGACAATATCCATTCATAATGCTGAATTTTCTTTCACTTTCTCCCTTATTATTGAGTCTTCTTTCTTACTTAATCTTTGCACCAGTGACTTACTGTTACTGCTGCAGCCCTTGGGATGCAAGACAACCTTTCTCTATTTTTTCTTCATCAGTATACCATCTCCTGTCACATCTTGACTGAAGATACTGTTTCTCATTATTTCCTACTGCTTTCACTGTGGGGTTTTTTTTCAGCTGTTCGATTACAAAACAGAGGAAAACACAGTGGAATAGATTTGTATGGCAAGTATAGCGTTTTGTGATAACACCAGCCTCTGTTGCCAAAGGTCTGTTACAGGTGACTTTCTGTCCTGTTCAGCACACTATAGCTACCAGTCTTGAGACTTCAGATCAATATGTTTCAGTGATGCCAATATGCACAGAGGGAAATATCTGCCTGTACATAGTTGGATGCTTGTCAAAAGTATTAAGAGGACTATGAAAAATAAAATATGAACCAACATATTTTAATTCCTGAAAAAGATTGCAATTGTGTGCAATCAAAAGATAAAGAATAGTTAAAATATAAAACTGCGGATTTGATGATAACTAGAAATAGTAGGGAACATCCAATTTATTAGATTCTTTCTGTGATTTATCAGTGTTCAACCCTGGATATGTATCACTAATACTTACCTGGAAAATTATTCTTCTCTCATTTACGCTGCTGTAATGCTAAATAACATTAAATGTAGCTGTCACTTGTGAAAAGAGTAAAGTTATACTTCTCTTATGGCTTGCCTTTTTCCCATACTCCACACCCCCTTGAATAGCTGTACTGGAAACAAACGCAAACCCTGTTAAACAGAAGAGTAACCACATAGTGTAATTTAAACAAGAGCCAATTTAAGTAACTCTTGTGTTTATGCACAGAAAAAACAGTGTTCTGGGGCATGCAGCCCTTGGAAGACCAGAACCCTAAGTGTGTTGAGAGGTTACTCTGCCTGCTTGTTACCATATTAAGGGTCTTTCTGAAATTAGCATGTCTCTTGTATCACAGGTTAAAAACATTTTCCATATTATACTTACCTGATTGAGTTTTAATAGAATATTTATTTTGTGGAAAATACATTTAGTTCTTAATAGGGTTTTGTCTTTAATATTTTACACGACTAACGAGCTGCCCTTGTGTGTCGTATTGATCTCTATTGAAATTTAATGTTCCTGTTTTCTAAGACATTTTACAAATGAGAGCTAATGTGGGAGGTAAAGTTTAGACTCTTAGAATAAGTATCAGCTGGAAAAATGGGGTAGCTGTAAAAAAAAATGAAATCATAATATGAAATCATAATTATCTGATAAATCACCAAATGGGAAAGGAACATTACATATTAGAAACCCTTTCAGATAACACTAAAATATGTGTGACTTGGAGAAGACCACAGAGACTTTAATCAAACGCTGCTGTACAATAAAGTAAAACTGCTGATTCAATATATTGAAAATAAATTCACCAGCAGTACCATAAGATTTGCTAGACTCCGTCTTGTCTTCTGATTCCCCAGAGGACATCATTGTGCATCCTAAAAAGCAGATCAGACCCACAAGGCTTACGATGAATCGAGTGGGCCTAATTCTGATTTTGTTTCTGCAGAAGTCAAAGAACTTATGTTCATGCAAGTTAAAAGTTAAGAATATGGCCCAGCACATTCTTGCAGTTTGTTGACATCAGAAAAAACAGGTGTATGTCCAGAGTAATTTAAGGGAGCAGCTTTAGTACCAAAATTGCTACGCAAACTACATCGCTTTATCTGATCTTTTAAAAATTCTAGATCCAACTATGCATAAACTTATGCTGTACTAACATCAGCAGAGATACTCACAGGAGTAGGATTCTGAAGGTCAGTTCTATGGGTACAGTCCTGAAGAAGGCACCTCCTTCTTCACCCTGTGAAACAGATGCTGAGAAGAAGAATTAATTTTCCTCTTTCCTTATCTTTGCATTCGCTTTGACAGGGGAGAAACACTGCATTGTAAGCAAAATTTTCAGTTGGGACTAGAAAGAAATTCTTTTCTTATTTTCAGTTTAAAAAACTCCACTCAAAAAAGCACCTAAGAAAAACACATTTATAATTCATCAGAAATAATGCTGACTGCAAAATACTAAGTCATTTTCATGCAGTTTGCACAGAGGTGAATGTGAGGAAAAGGAGAAAAACAGGAGTGTAATGTGTTGCATTTGACGCACTGTACTATATATATACACACACAAACTTTATTGTAACAGTGCTTTCATCTGGTGTTTGAAGAACTGAGATTTGTCGTTTACCTTCTCCTTAAGAGAGGGGAATACTCTCTAAATGGAGTCCAAAGATCCGTAAAAGAAAAGAGGTCTTGGTCTTTAGTAGGATCACCATCTGCTGCTTGCCCATGCTCCCTTCAGCAATCTAGACACACACACCTTGTGTTATATTCCTGCAAGAAAACGGGGTGAGTGTGAAGTGGTGCTCAAGGCTGCTTTTTAGTAAAGTATTTTGACTCAATGGAATATTAGCACTGAAACTGGGAAATAGCTGGTCACTGCTGCTTTTATCCCCTCTTTCACAGTGATCTTACACATAGCTGTCCAGCAGCATTCGAGGGGAGAAGCTGTTGCAAAGCCATTGCTCTCCCCGTGTGCATCTGCTAAGCAGGAAACACCACACGCCATTCAGAGCATGGGTACCACATATTCACCACTGCACTTTTTGGAAGGGTAAAAGTGTGGGGATTTTCAAAGGTATAGGGTTGCTTTGTGCTGTAAATTCCTTATTGATGTCCTTTAAAAAACTGAAAAGTGGCTTGATATTCCAAATACTAATGGTTCCACAAGCAGGGATTTAATGAGGCGTTTTGGTCCTTCTCTCTTCCTCTCTCTTGGTTCTCTGCTTTTGAATAAAGGGTGAGCATATTAGCCTCTCTTTCAGCATGGTACCCAGCAGTTACTTTCCACTATCTGAATACTGATTCACACAAGGCATATAGGAACCTAATATCTTGGATAGACGAACTCCTTGTTGAAATAAGCTGACACTGATTGATGGGTTCAGAAGATACTGAAGGAAGAGGTATACACACACACATGCAGTCTCACACCAAGTATAATTGCACCTTTATGACAGCCTCTTTACATGTCGTAAAGAAGCAGGAAAAGGCACACACTGAAGTACTTCTGTATTGCCTTTCATTTTTAAAAAATGTAAAATGCTACAAAACTTGGACACATTTTATACTCACTTTGCACTAGAGCTAGATGGCAACAGGACAGTCATCTAACCCAACACGGGCTTTTAAAGATCACTCCCTTACTTTATCGAGAAATTTTATATAGCCCATAGGTTTCTAGTAAAGAGCTGGAACAATCGTAGTTAATATTAAACCGTTTTTTCTTGAACTTTGTAGCATTTTATTACTGGGGTTATAGGTAGTAATCACATTTTATTAGGGCATTCACTGATTCTGAAAGTTACGTGCATTTACTTTTAAAACCGCATTGGCTGTTACGTGCTGCTTTTTGACAGCAACCTTGCACAGGAGGTTTCCCACTGTTAGCAGCAACCCATCTGGAGAGTTCAAACCCTTCTCTACCTACATAACGATTTGGAAACCATGCATGCATTCAGGAGTGAAAATTACCCTCTAGAGTGTACTTGTCTTATAAAACTTTGATTTGGGGCGATTTGCTTCACTATAGCATAAGAAAATGGAGTAACAACTCGAGCTGTATGTCTGCAATGACTTGTGAGTGATCTCCTAACTACATTTGAAAGAAAGTTCGACCATCCCTTGAACCTGCATGCTTCAGGCTGAGCAATTCAGACAGATGTTTAATCACTTCATGTTCACTAGGAAATGGCTATTCAATGGCCACAGAATTTAAAACTGGCACTGAGATGAATGCTTCATGGTACTTCTGTATTGGCATTCCCTTTTTGAGGCATAAGTAAAAACAATTCAGCTGAATCCAACATGGTTTTATCACATAAATTTCAATAATTTTTTTTTTAAATCATTAGATACCCTTTTAAATTTTTAGCAGCAGAAAACCCCAAAGCTGTAGTGCAAGTTGATGCAAATGAAAAGAGATGAAAAAGGATTCTCCAGCTTCTCAGAAAGGGAGGTGTAGACTGGGTAAAAGGTGAGTGCATTGTTTAACTGAATCTGAAGCAATAATTATAAGGAAAATATTTAACTTAGAGCAGCACAAAAAAAACCGACCCCGAAACTTTTAACAGGTAATTCGTCAAGTGCCAGGCTGAAAATACATCTTCAGAAGAAAAGTTGTAATGAATCTGTAGATGTTGGTTACAATATGCTAAGTATTGTGAAACATTTTCCTAAAAGAAAGACACAGTGTGGTTTTGATAAGATTAAGGTGCATTTCAGCAAAGCATACACATTATTCTTCATTTTACTGTTTGGCAATTTCAATGTTCTTCTGCAGAGAAAACAAAAGTTTATAATGATTAACATTCTGTGCTGTGGGAAGCATACACTCTACAACAATACTCTCTTGTGTCGCACTAGCTTTCCTCATCTATAACATTAGCACAAATAGTTTTTCAGATGAGTAACCAGCATTTCTGAGATAAGTCCTTCCTTTAACTACAATTGATAATGCATGATTGTGTATTGCAGTGTCAACAGAGGCCTCAACAAGCCTGACAAACTTCCAGTGAGTCCCATGCCAAAAGCTCGGGGCCCAACTGAGTGGGAGTCTGGGGTTTAGCAGACAAACGAGATGCTTCCATCCCCAACCCAGACCATCTTTTTGTCCTGCCAAGAGATAGTGCTCAGAATTAGACCTTTACACTTCAAATCGAGAGTCTATTTCCTCCACTCCTGGAAATATCCTACGTGGCTTGTATTATATTGGTAAGATAAATTACGCAAACTAATAGTTGCGTCTAAATGTATTCTCATGCATGCCTGTTTTCTAATCCTTGTTAGCAGAGAACTCAGAAAAGTGATTTAAAGTCACCGTATAATTCCAGCTGGCAGTGGAGGCACTCAGGTATGCCGCCAGGGAATTCTGTGTTCAAACCTGTATTCAGATATTTAACAGTATGAAGTTCACGTGCAGGCAAGCAATGCCACGTGAATCTTTCACAGTGGACACAAAGAAGTGTCACAGTTCCACCAGGTTCTATGGTCCTATTAAACCCCTGGGGAAAAAAAGGTCAGTGGACTTGGTGGAGGGGGCACATCTCTTCATCTCTCTTCACAAATCTGGTTTTTACAAAGTTTTAAATGGGGAACACTATTTTGTAGTGAAATTGAAGAGTAAGCTAATGTTGGGAGTGACTCTTTCCCATGCTTGGGGCATAGACTTGCCTACTGCACTGTGACCCACTTTCATTCCTATCCCAAGACACATGAACTCCTCCCGACCCAGCCATACAGCAGTTCTGCTCTGGTGCTTTACTGGGAAGAGCTGGGATGACCAATGGCTGGGACAACAACGGGAACATGCAGGCTGCAGCCAGCCCTTCCCGAGAGCTGCAGCAAATAGACTGTGCAAGTAGTGATTCCCTCCTGGGGCCAGAGAGAAAGAGAGAGAGAGAGAGCGCCAAAGGTTTCTTTCACAGACATCACATAACTGAAACACTGTCAATTAATACTGATACTGCACATTTCTACCAGGAGGTCATGTTTCCAGATCAACATGGGAAGGACAAAATCTTAAAACCTTATCAGAATATAGTGTATTACATCCTGCCGCCCATTTGTACACAAAACACCTGTCAGTGGATATTGCACAGGCACAGTGACTGCACAGTTTCTCATTCACCACAGCTGCCTGTTTACCTATCCTCATTCCAGATGCTGGGAAAGCCTTTTTGCATAATGCGTTATGCTCTTACGTTAGTTTATTCTGATTAGCTTCGTAGTTAGTAGGCAGCACAGTAGGATGGCACTGGGTAGTTGTGGCAATGACCATTTTGTATTCCAGCTTATGACTTCGGAATATGCTACCAGTAGTCCGAACGGTATGAGATAGAAGGTTATAGATGACTCCAAATTCTGATATGCTTCCTTGTCCTCACTGCAAGCATAGTTAAATAGGATTTTAGTATAGGAAATAGGATTTACCTATTGCCATGTATTGATGCTATCAGAAAATTATTCCTTGCTCCACCTTTGTATCCCTACTGTTTGAGAAAGTAGACAATGCACGTGCCCACTTTTACCTCTGGGACTTCTCCTGCGTGTGCTGGTGACAACCGCCATCCTCTGCTTCTCTAACACAAAGTACTTGCACCTCCTCTGCCCCAGCGGCATACAGGGCACAAACTCTTTAAGTCTGCATCTCATCCAGTCTCACCATCCTCACCTTCAAGGTTTTACCTGACATCCAACTTCCCTGATATCTTCTCTCACCGCACTGCCTCCTCCTAAGCACTCTCTGCTTCCCTTGTCACTTAGCAGCAGTTTTACAAGTGTGATGTTTTACTCCTTTCATACTTGTAACTTTATTACTCTCTCATGCCACCCTGCGTGCTGGAAATGATCTATTTCTTTTGAGTCACATAGCCTCCCTTAGCTTCCTCCGCATCTTTCCTTAAAAGCCATTTCTTCAGAAACAATTTCCAGTTACGCTGTCCGCAGTGGTGTGTCTTCATGTGAACGCCACAGGCCAGAGAGGACCTAAATTTAACCATCTGGGCACAGTATTCACTCACGCTTTTGCTCGAGGGTAGATAGCTGTCAAATGGGTATCTATCTCATTTGACAACTTGCTTAGGTAAGGCATGGGTTACATTACCCTTTTGTCAATGTTCTGTTACGGCAGGGAGCAGCTGCAAATTTGGGGAGTGTTCTTGCAGCAGCCGGTTGTTGGCCGTATGATGTTCAAATTTTATTTATAAGCATTCACAGTAGTTAGGACAAAGGCCACTTTTTTCTTGTTGTTGAAATATTGATCTCCACAAACTGAAAAACCTCAAAGTTTAGCCAGTAGTTTATGAGCTTGCTTCTAATTCAGTGTACACCATGATCAAAAATGATGTTGATTATAGGGAAGTCCCAGACTGGAGCTAAGTTATCTCAGTGACAGAGTCTTATCTTTTCTCCTGCTTACCTTGTTAATGGCGAACTAGCATGCTTTGGCTTTGGAGTCAGAAGACTGAAGTCCACAAGGTGCTTTTTCTGCAGAGGACCTTCCTCTTCAGAACTCACTCTTCACTTCAGCCGCCAAACCTTAAGCCTCTTTGCCTTCAGGATAAGTTTAAGGCTTGTTTTGGTGAAAAGCTGATTTTTTTTGTTTTGTCAGATAATATGCTTCTGCAACTCATTTATTGACATGCCACGGAAACACAAAGATGTTTGTGCTCTGGCTGAAGTTACACATGTCATAAAGTTTAACCGCTAACATGAGAAGTGATGTGTTACCGTTTTTGTTCAATGTAATCTATGTTGTTTTCTATTTTTCATTTATATTCATTAGCAGAGATAAAGTATGTGTTTTTCCTCATCTACATGCCTTTCAGAAGTAGGCTGGAATTGATTACTTGCCATACGTTTTAGTAATCCATGACCCTCCTTAAAGTCATCTCTGTTTCTTTCTAGTGCGAACTGGGAAGCATTCTGCTGCCCTGCCAGCTTTTTTAAAATGGCAAAAGCAGCTGGATCTAATAGTCTTCTAAAGGCAATACTGTGGCTTGGATGTGTATTGTGCTTTTTATGCTATCCATTTTACAGAATTTCACTCGTTAAATTACAGTGAACATGGAGGAACAGATTTTGTGAACCACTAGCAGATGTTTGCTGTTGCTGGTTTTATGAGCCTTGTAGAACAGCAGGAACAGACTATGTGCAAAACATCGGGTTTTGTGATTTTGTCATCTCATACTGTTCTCACAGCACTGGCTCGGTAATGATATGATAAAGCTTGGGAGGTAAGCTTTGATTGCAGACTAGCTGCTGTTGGGGCCTTCAGAACGACAGACCTGTAAAGTGTAGTTTGTTTTCAAAAGCCTGTGGTTGAGACAGATGGGTTAGCTGGAAATATGTCATTTATAATATAATCAAGTGGTTGACCTCTTATTCAGGTGTTAGTTGTTACGACATGGATGCTGAACATTTAAACTGTCTCACAGTTTGTTTCATTCAGATGTAAGCTGTGACAGCTTTGTGTGAAATGCTAATTTTCGATGAAATTATCATGTTAGCATGATTTATTTGATTTTTGTAACAAACACCTTGTTGCACAGAGGAGAAAATAATCACAAAACAGTTTCATGTAAAAAGGAAGAGTACTGGGATCTGTAAATTTCAAATATTTTCTTCAAATGATGCCTTATTTTAAACCTGGCCCAAGTTTTGCAAGGGAGTGTATCAATGTGGTAATTTACTGTCCTCTCTTGAGCTAACAAGTCACTTGGTTGAAATGGTTTTTTAGTCAAATATATGTTGTGGGCATAGGAAGAGAGATCTTTAATACAGAATCACCCTTGCTTTGTGATCTGAACAGAAATGAAGCACAGACAGCATAGGGACAGAGCAAGGCTGAGTTTGTGACAGCAGCTTTGCTTTGACTTAGTAATATATATCCATCTACAAAGTTCACACCTCTTTATTTCATCCATTTCTATTGCCAATAGATAGGTAGCTTATAGGAGTTATCTGAGCATACATGTATTAACTGTGACTGTAGGTAGAACAGCAACTGTGATAAAAGATTATTCTTAATACTGGAAAGTCAAAGCATGCAAAACATTCAAAATACCAGAACTGAGAGTGTTTGCACAATACTAATACAGCCGTTCTGTGTCTGTGCATTAAAATCTTTTATAACACAAATGCAGACTGAAGATAAAATGAGACTAGGACAGACAATCTTAATGCAAGCACTAACTAATTCTGTAGTGCTTGATTTTGCAACCTTAAGCTGTTATTTTGGCATAGATACTTGGATACGGTCTTCCTTGGGTTTTGGCGGGGGGGGGGGCGGTTTAAAGAGAAAGGATAAAAATAAAATTTAATAAAACAAAACAAAAGAAAACCCCATAAAAACTATAACATCCTCTAGGTAAAGCAGTAGTAGAGGGAATTAGTTGTGTAGTTTTCCAGCACAGATACCTGCTGCAGTCATGGAGCAGGTAAATGCAAGACCTGAGGGTCCTAGTGCAGGCTGTGCGGGAGAACATGATCTGCTGCACATGGGTTCTTCTGCCCTTTTCTCGCCACTGGCTTTGTGCTAAGCTGCTCCTTTTCTCTTCTGATTTGATTTGCTTGCACAGTCCAGCAAGAGGGAATAATTGAGACAGATTCCTAAGAGGGAGAAACTGGGACAAGAACAGCTCGGAGAAGACTGTGCGTAGGGAGAAGGGAAGTTAAGATGAATGAAGGAGGCAAACAGAGACTTAAACATTTAAGATGTTAAAGTCTGAGCTATATGGCATGTGACTGGAAAAAGGGAGACAATGCTAGGTAACTTTCACAGGTAACACTACAAAAAACTATTACTAACAAATGTTACTTCCTGCTCTACCACATAACAAGAAAACAAGCTTGAAAGAATAAAGTGCAAAAATTTGTTAGGTCATAGCTGATAAATTTGAAAACATCTATTGCATCATTTAATTCAGCTCATGCCAGATTGCTCCTTATAATGCAGTTTCCTGTGCATTATCCAATCTAGTTCTAAAGCAACTGAAATTAGAACCTTTGAAAAACAATTTTAGTAGTTCATTGTCTCACAAATTCTAAGCATTTCTCCACTTTAAATATTCTCTTTGCTAATTTCTTTTTTACTTCTCCTAATTTATAGCATTTTTAATCTGTACAGCAATTGCTATCTATGCAGGTTCTTAGAGTCCTTTTAACTATATACATGCTATTACCACATCTGCACCAGACAGTTAATTGTAGCAAGGCTAATATACGCATCTCCTAACTCTTTCAGGACACATGTCTGAATTCAACAACTTTGTTTGATTTTAGGTAGAAATCAGTAAGTTCGTAAGAATAAGTCCAGAGGATATTGATGCTTACCATGACTTAAATTCATAGTCTGCCTTCCACTAGTTTGTGGCTGTTTTTGCCTCCCATTTCCATGGTAATCTTCATTATTTTTCAGTCTTTAAAGTGAATAAAATGGAATGCAATCCAGTTGCAATAGGAATTAGTTTAGTGATATACTTTGTTGTCCAATAACATGTAGATCCCAAATAACATTGCACAAAACCTTAACGTGTGTTACTTGTGCTGAGGGCCCAGTATGTTACTTCTGTTACCAAATGCAGCCAGTAATATGTGTCACTGCTCACTAATGTCTTGTGCACAGCCCTTTCTTGCCCTACCAGTGACACCTGAAGCTACACATCTTCTGCTTATGAAGAAGCTTTCTTCTTTTTTCATAGTACCACAACCATTCTTAGAGGAAGCGTTTACCTCTCTCTTCATTTTTTCCTTTGCAAGAAACCTATCTCTGACTAGGGCTTGTTGCAGCAATAATGCTCTTGAATCTGCAGATTCCTTACTATTTCCAGAAGCCGAGGTTCAAGGATGGGGAATATGGGAAAGTTCACATTAGCATTATTTCGGTTATTCTTATTCCGGGTAAAAATGATATCCCATTTCCATGAGCATTTCATAAATACTTTGTTATTATTACTTGGCATAACAATGCCATAGTTCTGCTTTCCTATAATGTAATCAGTGGTAAATATTCTATACGTTTATGGATAAGGGTTTCACCAGTGCCCCATTTATTCAGCTGAGAATAGCAATTTTGTGGATGAATAATTTTTGATACCATTTCTATTCTCATGACATTAACCAGATGCTGGAAGAAGGACTGACTCCATAGTGTGATGTAAGACTTACTCCCAGAGTGAAGCCACCAATGTTCATGTTTGCTTTACAGGTTGATGACCAAATGAAGTTGCTTCAGAACTGCTGGAGTGAACTCTTAATTTTAGATCACATTTACCGGCAAGTGGTACACGGGAAAGAAGGCTCCATCCTTCTGGTTACTGGGCAACAAGTGAGTATGTGGGCTCAGAGGAGTATTGATGGCTTTTTAATAATCAAAATAGCAGGAGTTTAACTAGGTCAGAAGCACTTCTGTGTTCTCAGAGATTCTCCACAAATAATGAAGATAAAATGACTTGTGCACTCTGTTCCTAGTCTGCTGATTACAGTTAAACTTATAAAAGCAGATATAATCATAAGCACTTTGCTTTTCAAATATACTTGTATACTTCAGTGATTGAAAAATAGCAGATGAGAAGTGTTTCTCAAGAAGTTGTATTTCCTTCTGGCTAAAATGGTTTCTGACAGCAACAACAACAAAACTCCCAAAAACTGATGCTTTAGGTCTAAGCAATTATAGCTTATTTTCTTTCAGAATTGTGGTTTACTCAAAAGAATCACTAGCTGGGTCAGAAACCTAGAGAACCTGCAGCTACTACCTCAGAAGTATCTTGCTTTTAGAGAAGTATGCACATGTGTGAGAAACCGGGGAGCTGAGACATCTAATCCCAGGAAAATTATTCTGTCCATAGGCTATAAATGCAGGTATTGTCTCCGGAGCTGTCTCAGGGTATGCACCCTGCAGTTTCTGCACAGCTTTTGAGGGGTTAATTGTCTTCAGGCATCAGATGCATAGATATCCCAAATTGCAAGAGGAATAATGTGGCAAATAAATATTAGGAAAATTGTGAGAAAACCAAAAGGAAATAGAAAGTTTTGTCTCCCTCATACTTTCCAAAGCACAAAAAAAACTTGACAGTAAAATAAGAACCTTATTTGTAAGTTTCTTATTCCAGTTTTAATAGGAAAAAAATCAGAGTATCAAAGAGAAGCAAAGTATGCCTGTACATTATGTTCCTGATTCAAAGTGAAAACAAACGAAAGCCATTGCTATTTAAGTAGCTCCAGACCGAACTGCCTCGGTTTATAAACACACGGGAAAGAGCTCCTTTTTCTAAGGTACATCATTTGTATCTGCATGTTGTAGTATCTGCTTACAGTTTTAGTTATAATTTTAAAAGATATATAAGATAATTTTAACACTAAGAACAAGTGTTTATAAGAATCAGAAAGAGAAGTAACTGTTTGGTTGCAGGTGTACAGTAGAACTGAGAAATTATCGACTTGCCCAAGAAAAGAAGTGGGAAAATTCAGATTCTAGCAATGGAACTGACTCCTACACCTTTGTGGAAAGTCACTAACCTATCAGAGATAAAGCTGTACTCCCTAATTGTATGAGCAAAAATTAGTTGCATTACTCTTGATTTATATTGGGGCTACTGAGAAAATGACTGACCCCCTTTCCATTTTATCATCTGCAAAAATGGACAATTGCACTGGCAATTTATTTACAACACAAGATGCTTGCTTATTCCTTTGTTTATAAAGCTATAAGTATATTGACAGTTTTCCATTCCCAAGAGAAGTACTAAATTAGTGTCTCATTTGTTATGTGATGATTAGCTAGATTTTAAAGGTACTGAGTGCCTAAGGCCCACTGAAATCATTAGAGACATCTAAATACTCTTAAATTCTAGCCATTGTCCCCATTTTTCCACAGTAATAATTGTTACCTCATTAGCCACTTTAATCTTTTCTTACAAAAAAACCCCCAGCTGTACATGATCTCAAGGCAAAACAAAGCATTTTATCACTGTTGGACAACAGGTAGCAGGATGCTTATTAAATGTACTTCTTGCAAATCATCAGCTGGTTTTGGAAGTTGTGTATTTCCAGGTAGAATTATAGTCTCCAACTAAATTAAGCCTGGCTAACTCAGACTGATTGCACCCAATTTTTGACAGGTTTGTCAAACAGGTTTAATACATCCTCCTTTCAACCCAATTTCACTTTTTTATGCCAAAGTTTGTCGTTTTGAAGTCGGTGCAAGCACTCCCAGTCTCTCATCATCTTCTGTACATTCCTCTTTGCACTTAGACTGCTTGAAGAGCAAGGAGCCATATTAGGAGAACAGCAAACAAGAACAATACAGTCAGTCCCTTTCCTTATGGACAGACTCCTTCCCATTTCATGCTTGCTGTCAGCTAGAGAACATACTCCCTCTTATAGCGTGACACCAGACCTGAAGTAAATACGCAGTCTCTGGCTGCTGTTTTTGAAACTGGAAAGAGTCAAATCTACACATGAGGCCACTGTATCATCCTGATTTCATTCAGTTCTGGTCATCCTCAATTAAAAGTCATATTGCTTACAGGAGTGAGCACAGCTGCATGGACTGTGCCTGCTCTTGCTGGGCTGTGTGTGGCACGAGTGCTCATGGAAAGACTGCTGGTAGTTGAGGTATTGCAGAAATGCCACTACTATGCCAGTACATGAGTTGTATGCAATTTGTCATTCAAAAGGATATATTTTAAAACATCATCTATTTAAATGATTTTAATGGGTGAAAATTATTCATTGAAGAACTCCCTTTATTTGAATGGACAAAGGTGGGTGAGCTAAGCAGGTTTAAAATACCTAGAATTGCCAAAGCCACAAATCTTAAAATCCGGGCTGGGAGGGATCTTAAGAAGTCTCTCATCCAAGCCCCTGCTCAAATGAGGTTTCTTAGGGCTTTATCGAGACAGGCTTTGAAAATCCCCAGGGACGGAAACTGCACTACCTCTCTGAGCAGCCAGTGCCACTGCCTGACCATCTTCACAGGGAAAAAGTTTTTCTTAGTTCTGGTCTAAATCTCTTTTTTTTTCAACTTATACCCGGTGCTAGTCACTCCCCTCCTCCTGGAGCCCTGCTGCAAAGCACAGAGCCTGGGAGACCTTGTTAGTAAAGACTGAGGCAGAGGCACCACTGAGTACCTCAGCCTGGTCTGTGTTTTCTGCCACTAAATCACCAGCTGAATCCAGCAGTAGTCCTACATTTTCCTTGTTCATCCCTTAACCAGCAATTAGACATCCCTTGCAAGTCTCAACTCTAGCCGAACACTGGCCTTTTTAACATCATTCCTACATGCCTGGACAATGCTTCTAAATTACTTGTTCTGAGCCATTCCTGGCTTCAGCTGCTGTATACTGCCTTTTTGCATTATAGCTCAGTTGTGAGTTACTTGTTTAGCCAAGCTGAACCAATACAACTGCTTCTTTTTCTAAGTGTCAAGATGGACAATCCTCACAGCATCAACACAGTCTGTTGTCATTCTAAGAAACAAAGCCACTTCAAATGTATTTATGAAAGGAGAATTATGACTGTGTCTGCCCCCTCTGTATTAACTGTAAAATCATTCTGGAAAGGCACGCTTCTAGACCCAGGCATTACCAGTCTTTGCTATTGCACTAAATGCTGCATACTTTCTGGTTGCTGCCCTGATCCTTTCACTTCCTCCAGAAAGGGAAGTAACCATGCCACCATCTCATAGAAATTAATTGATTAAGGTGTGAAAAGCACTCTGATACTTCTGATGAAAAGTGCTGTAGATGTTTTTACTTACTGCTACCAGCAAAGCACTACGAGCAAAATTACAGTTGATCATCTGGCTTTCAAAGATATTCACTTTAAACTGAGGACCTGAGCTAGATAGCCTACTTTATGACCTGAGAGATCATGATTATTGTCACAAGTTAGCAAATTTAAGACCTCAGAAGCCTCACTCCTTGCTTTCCTTAGTATATGCCTCCATAAATGCTACTCATAAACACAGTCCTTTCTACAATCACAATCGAGGGGTAATCTGTAAGGGGGGAACTTATCACCACTTAATTAGAGCATACCTGCTTCCTCCACTTAGGCTGCACAGCCTCTGTTCCTCAGACACAAAAGTCAAACTTCCTCCAGGTCCCCAGGGTCATTCCACTGTCTGTTCTATACTAGGTATCTAAAACGGGCTAGTAGTTAGAAGCACACTCGATAATTTTCAAATGCAATGGCTCAAAACCCATTACCTTAGGGCATTTCTATCACATTTCCATACATCTACATTTCCCTCAAGCCACTGGCTTATGAGTTTTACCCAGTGTCAATCCACTGTTCCCACTTTGATGGGGGAAAAGCGCAGTCAGCAACAAAGTAGTAAGCATTGGCCCTTGCACTAAAAAGGATTGTGTTTTGGTTTATTTTGTTATTTATTTGGTTGGAGTTTCATAAATGAAGCTCTTTGGTGTGTGTGTGTTTCAAGGAAGCACTTTTTTCAGATCATTACAATTCCTCAGCTGTTCTTCAGAAACAAGTTCCTCCCTATGCTGCACACTTCATTTTCTGCACTAAACTACTGCCCCTCAGCAGTAGCAATTACCATTTCAAAAGGAAATAAAATAGCACAAATGCATTTTCAACTCTCCAAATTTCATAATAGAAAACAGCTAAGGAGTGATTTGCTATGTGGTGGTTAACTGTAAATCATCGCCAATATGCTCTCCACACAGCAAGTTTCGGAGGCTTGCCATGTGGCATGTAATTTTAACAGACCATTTCTAATTACAGAACCTTAATTCCTCCAACTTGAGCACTTTCCTTTTGTATCTTCTACTCCATCAATACACTGCCAGGTTCCAAGATCCAGCACACACAGGGCAGATACTAAAGCTCTGTACAGAATATTATCATTCATGCATTTTCATGCAGCAGTCAACGAACAACACATGAATAGTAGCTTTGTCTGCCCAGACACCAGCTGCTCATTTTGTTCACACCTACGCTCGATTAGTTGTTGCCAAATCTTCTCTCAGTTGGGTTTGGTCAAAGCCTTTCAGATTAAAAAGGCCACCCAAAACCATGCCTAAATCTTGGGGTTTTTTGAGATTGTTGAAACTGCTGATTGAGTTAGAGTCATCACACAAAGATACCTTTCCACCTGGATTTGTATTTTAAAGAACAGTACCAGAGAAAAGCATGAGAGATAACCAACATCTTGAGAGTGTTGTGTTTTGAAGCAAATCAAAATTTAACTTCAATTTAGATTAGAATTTTGTGGCTTGAACATCTTCCTAGATAGGATACTTTGGATACTTTGTAGATCTTTCAATTGTACCTTATTTAAAGGTAGTGATGTGTGACCTGGGGAGCATTCTGTGGCAATGTCTTCTCTATTAGACTTATCCACTTGCAAAGAAGGCTTCTACTATCCTAATGCAGCTGTACTTGCTGAGGCCTTTGGAGAATCTGCTTGTCTAGGGAATAGACTTGCAAGTTCAAGGAAAGATCACCTTGCTGCTGAAAAGGTTCTCAAGAGGCAGCTGAGCTTTCAAACTGTGGGCTACAGATTACTGTATCACAAGGAAAGATCACCCTTGCAGAAGTATCATTGTTGTACAAAAGGTTGCAAGAGTGTTAGAGGAAGGAGTGTCTCCAAATGACAACAGAAATGAGCTGGCAAAAAAATGTAGTTAAGGAAACAGGCTTTTTGGTTCATCCTAAGAAATCAGTAAAAATACATAGAATAGTCAAGTACAGAAAGCTAATGGATATCTAATGGATAGCTATTACTTCTTATGTTCTTGGAAATTAGTCTTTTTTTTCTTCCCCACTAGATTTGTGATTACAGTCAGTGAAGCTTCATAGTTGTAGGTGGCGAAAAGAGGTATCGGCATTTGGGGGCCAAATCTAGAAGTCCTTACATAGGCAAACAAACACAGGATTTGATTCAAAGTGGATATAAATGAGGTCAAGCAATCATTATTTTGATGTTCAGTGAATTATTTGTTCCCTTGTATCCAGGCTTGTATCTAGTGGTTTCTGCCTAAAGAAAAAGCAAACAAGGTTGTGCTAGTTGTTAAAAGTGCCTCATGCCTTATGAAGATGTTATGCTAGCTGCTTTTTGGGGCTGAACTAGGTGTTCTCAGTTAAACTAGGTAAAACACATCAAAATTCAGTTATAATCACAAAGTGCCCAATTCAGGTTTGTCCAAATATTCGTTACACATTTTGAGCTTTCCAAGTAGCTATGGACACACCTGTGAACAAACTGATCCCAATTTACATTTGCTTTGCTATGTTGCCATGAAACCATCGTAGCACTAGGTTTTTAAGCCTAAATTTTCAGTTCCAGTAAAAAGCCATGGAGAGGGCACCCAACATGAATCCTTGAACACCAGAACTGTTCCATTTCCCACATGCTAACTCCGTTGTGTTCATAGGAAACACATTTCTTTTGTATTCTGTACACATTGCTCCCATAAAGGTATTTGCCTGGACTGTGGCAGCATTTCTTCAAGGGTGCTAGTCCTCCATACAAGTTCCATACTAGTGAACTAATTTCTCTGTATAAATTAATGTGAAGTCCCGTATTTGATTTTAAGCTTGGCTAACGTGAGAGACAAGTTGTTCAGACACTCAACTCAAAGAAGAAAGCACCACATCAGACTGTCCCAACCACCTATTGGAGTAGTGATACTGAAGGGATTCAAAGTGAGCACATTCAGTTTTCCATTGATGAGAAAGTATTTAAGGTAGTAGAGTAGATATTTGTGTAAGAGAGTAATAAGGGGAAATAAACTTACATCCTTAAAAGCTCTTTAAGATACTGTCTGAGTTAGCACAGCCCTTGTGATTCACAAAAAATTTCCAGTGATGGTCTGTCTTCCGATGAACTTCGTGGATACTCAAACTCAGCAGTGATTTACTATCATCTCGTCTGTATATAAAAAAACACAAAGTGCATTGCAACACTTTGGCAAAGAAGTGCATTCTGTTGTGCTCTAGGTTAGCTATGTTCTGCACGTTAACATCTTCATACTAATAATTTGAAGAACCCAACAGTCACCTTTACTAGAGTGGAAAATGTAATGGTACTTCAGGTATCTGCATGAAACTTAATACTTATATTATTATGTGCTTTAAAACATAAATATATCTACTATAAATGAATGTATATATGATCAGCTAAAGGGCATAGAATTTTTCCAGTCTTGATGTACCAGTTCTACCGAAACTAAGTCAGACAAAGTAAATGCAGTACATTTTGGAGTGTTACTATTTGCATATTATAGCTAATTAGCAAGCACAATAACATCATCCATGGGGAAAGGTTCTCTGGCAACTTATTTCATTATCTTCTATTATTGTGTATCGTTAAAATGACAAGCATCTTGCGCTGTATAAGTCATCACAATTTTAATTAATATATCCAAACCTGATATAAGCATATCTGCTGCTGAGTCCTCCTCAATTTTTGTACTTAGCCATCTCTTCAAAGTGTTTTTCCGTGTCATTTGCTCAGAAATGTAACACAAATACTGCTTTAAATGTTTCTAATGAAAGTATTAATTATATGAAAAGCTCAAAATGAGCTTAATAACCACCACAGTTGCCACTGAAACACGTATTTCAGGAAACAGTGGAAGAGTAATTATGGTTGTGTTAGTAATTAACTTGCTTGCTATATGCTGTGCTGAACGCACCCTTCTGAGAGAAAGGCTCATTCACTCACATAGCCATACACTAGAGCCAATTCACAAGCCCTCAGCATGGTCAGAACACCCAGGGCAGACCATTGCGGGCCACTCGCAAGGCTTTCAGTGCAGTTTGTAACCAAGGAGGGAGCAGTGGAGAAGCAGCTCCCCATCAGCAGTAGCCAGCTGTGCTGGTCAGGGTTGCACAGAGCAGAGCAGGGAGGAGTGGGATGGTGCCTTTGCTGCACATAGGCACCCACTGCCTCCTTTGCATTCATGCCCCAAACACACAATGATTTAATTTACTAAATTAAATATGAATTCAATCTTTCACTAACGTGAACTACCTTAGTCTGCTAGAACATCTGTTTATTGTACAGGTACTGTACACAGCCACGGCAGGGGCTTTGTTCCTTACTTGCCCAGTTCCTGTTCTGGCTGAAAGGAATGGCATTTAGTGATAGTCAGTACCTGGTAACGGCCATCAACAAGTAAAATCACTCTCATCCTATATTCTGGAGACTATTTCAAGCTTCCTTAAGCATTGAAAAGGGATGGTACAGTTCCACATAACATTTCCACATGCCATATGACCCCACTGTCATATCCTACAAATCAAACACAATTTAATTTTAGAATGAAGGAAGGAACCTGATTCCACCATCAAATGTTAGGCTCTGTTTTGTGGGCATAGAAAGCAGTCGATACCAGAGGCCACCACCTGACTCCACCAGAAAGTTTCCATCTGAGCTCAGTGAAACCAGGGATTTGGCTTCAAGAATCATTCATTACCATGATAAATCATTTGCAAAACAAAAAGGCACAAGTGCTCATCTCATTTCTGGCCTCCAGTCTCAGCATTTGTTTAGCCCAGGGTGTAGTTTTATGTTGGAAAAAAGGTTTATCTTTTGTTCTGCCTTGAACAATATCTCACTGTGTTAAATGAGAACTTCATGAGAGAAAAAAACTGCAGAATTACTCGCTTCCATCTCTTTTACCTCTCTGTTTATCAGTTGAGAAATTATTTGATAGGTGAATACCTAAATGCTGCTGAACTCAAAGTACTTTACTACGATATATTGTCTTAATGTAGAGTTTTCATAAACATTCACCACTGGCCTAACTAACTTGCTTTCACTGACATTAAAAGGATTTGGACTTTTAAGTCATTCCCAACTGTATCAAGAAAAGGGTTTAAAAGAAATAAGCAGTATTACCATGTCTTTCTGAAGTCCCATTTAAGTTATGATCCTCTTACTAATACTATCATATTTTTTTAGTTCTTTTCCTTTGCTGCTAGTGCCTCTGTACTGCCCTGCCCTCTCACAGAGCCCTGCAACACAGGGAGCAGGAAAGGCCAGCAGCAAGCTAGGGGTTAACTGTAAGAGGTAGCCTTGAGAAACGCTGAGGAGAGAGGTGTGACACAAATGCTGCCTGTCCAAGGGACTTACGCACATTTTTCTACTTGGGAATCGCAGTTGGAAGTTCCCTCCTAGGCTTAAGCACCAAGCAAATCCTTCCTCTCCAAACCAAGCCAAACGTCTCCCTCTTTCTGTCCAATACTCATGATCAGGTGATATTCACAAGATGTGCCAGATTTACCTGAAGAAACCTGATATTTCTCACTTTCAGAAAGACATTCCAATTGCCAGACTATAGTCTTATTTATTTCATGCACTCTTTAGACTGGAGATTTGACCTCGGATTTCCCATACCTCAGTGGGTCCAGCCACTGGCCCGCTGAAGAAATCCTGCCTTTGTAATTTTTGCTGCCTTAGGTAGATGAAAGCCATGTAGTCCATAAATCTAAGACGACCTGTGTCATAAGCTGGACATACAGTTATTTACCACTGTCATGACTTGGGTAGTCCTGGCCATGCCTAGAGGCAGTTTGGCACCCGTCTGGCGGAAAGTGGAGCTGTGAGGCCTTCAAGCAGAAAGTTAGGTGGCAGCAGAGCAGAGGTTTTGAGTATCTAATTTTAGATTTAGGCACTTCAGTAAGCAAATGGTATACTACAGCACAGCCTGCAGTATACTATACATAGTGATGTCCATACTAACCTTAAACGTACCAGTTTAAGCACCAGAATGGCCAGAACAGGCAGCAGAGTAAATTATTCATTGCTGTTCTGTCTGCATTGCTTTAGTACCAAGCTAATCCAATTAAGTCTCTATCATTACTTCTTCATCATTACTTTATTCATCATGCAAGATAGCACTGTGTACTGGTACATGAGGAATTCACACTTCCATTTGTCCGTGCAGCTGTAACTTTACGACTGTTGTTTTACTTCTGAATTAGGTTATGTGGAAGCTTCACCAAAGCTTCTGTTTTCAGAAATGCCAGTCAACATACCATCTTCAACATCAGAATCAACTGTGAAATGTAATACTATTCATTGGGAAGCAAGAATAATTTATTTCAGTTGTGGATTTGATTTTACCAAATTAAATTAATTGTATAATATAAAGTAAATGCTAAGACTTCAGTATGCAATTAAATATTTTGCTCAAGATTCAGGCTGTTTTAATCTTTATCTTTTAAAAGCATTTTTAATCATGAATTAACAGGTAAAAGAATTGATACACCTTTTAGTATCAATTTCTGTATACAGGACCAAGCAAGCAGGACAGCATACTCTTTCATGTGACCACTTTTTCAGATTGGACATTAACTAAGGCTTTTTCATGCACAGTTGATTTTGTATAAACTGATTGACACCTTTGGGGGTCGTCTTTCCACTGACTCAGAATTTTGCTCACTCTTGAAAAAAGCCTTCTGCACACCCAGTATTCTCTAGTTAAAGCTGAAAATTCAACTCATCATATTTACACAATAAAAAAAAAATCCATTCTGCGTTGTTTTTAATTGCAAATCCTACTCAAGGGACCAATTCTCCTGCTTAGGAGGCAGCCCTGTGCCTTCTACTAGAGAACCAACTGCAGTCAATTATGGTAATGAAATGTCAATAAATATAAAAATTTAATACAGCCTGCTCTTGGTGAGTGGCAGATGAGGACTTGCCTCCCAGACAAATTTGCTGGTGCTGCAAATATTAAATGCACCTGAAAGAGTAGCAGGTTGCCTGAGAGCTCTCCAGTAGAGGGATGGTGGGAGATCCAGGCATCTACTGGGTTTTTCCATTATGGCATTTATCGCTGCACTAAGGCCACTTATATTCTTGACATCCAGACATCTTAACTTCTTATTATGAAGTGAATAGCATATTTCACTCACAAACTGGAACCTCAGTGAGGGATTTTGAGCTTTTTCCCCCGCTTAACAATTACAAAAGGGAAATTAAGTTGTGAAAGTTAATATTCATATGTGACCGGTTTCTCAATATGAAGTAGTTGAATCATGGCCCTATATTAAACTGCTCTTTGAGTAAAAAGTATTTGAGATATGTTACTTTATTCTTTCTGGTTATTTATATGAGTATATATAAGGAAATATGTATAATCGTCTATATAGACAGAGAGAGAAATCACAGATTAACTTGAAAGTGGTTTATGAAAGATGGTTTGGCTGGGATTTCCAAAGACCTAGTTTTGTCACAGATTTCTTTGGCACTGAGTAAGTGATTTAATGTCACTGTTTCTCTTTTCCCAGGTGTAACAGACAGCAATAAAACCTACCTCACAGGATACTTAAGCATAATCCATTGACTTAATTGAAACATAAGCACAACTTTAAATACTTTGCGGAGTTGGAGCGGTATTATTCTTAACATTCATACAAAAAGTGTAACTTCATTTTTCTTGTACAGTTGCTTCCAATCAACCTTTTGGGAGCACTAAGAGTACATATAAATAAAATGTCTTATTAAAAGTCAGTAACCTATTGATTATATTAAGGACATCACTAGAAGAAGTTCTTTTTAGTTCCTTTCAGTCATCTCTCTACCTTTCCTGGTTGAAATTTTGTCAGGTTTAAAGTCTTTCAGGTTTTTTCTTGCTTTACTGCTGTTTATACTTGAGCAAAATGAATTAAATAGTTTTAAAATAAAAAAGCATATTTCAAAATATATATTCCTGAACAGTTTTTTAAAAAATAGATCTTAAGGGATCAGTGCCTGGAAAAACAAAATTTTGCAGTATTGGTCTGCTTTCTCTGCTGATACCTGACCATTCTTTATTCATTACTTTACTATGGGAGACCTTAAAGATGGGATTAGAGCACAGATACCTTTAAAGAAATCATTAATCCAAAGTGTGCACTTACCATTGTGCTTAGTTTTAGTTTAGAGCCAGACTTCACTTATGTGTGCTTACGTGAACTATGGTTAGCAATTTCCCTGTTGCTATGGAGGGTCCTAAAAAGAGAAAGGTGTTGGTAATATTAGAGCAGCCAGGCAAGAAAAGAATTTTTAAAAAATGTGTCAATAACGGATTCAGGTCTCAGCCAGTCAGCCAGGAGTAGTTCAACATAGGAGCTAGCAACACACCTAGCCATTTTCATGGGACAGTGGCAATTGTAGGGGATGTGTGACACACTGATGAAAGCAGGGCTGACCTGAAGGCATTTCAGCTGAAGCAATCGCACCCTGCTCCACACTGCTGTCGCTGCACTGGAGCTTCCCAGTCTCAAGCCTCCAGCCTGGAGCCAGCTCACCCCAGCGCCCACACTTCACCTTTGCTACACAGCATTCCTGTAGGCTGCGGCAACTCAGCACTTTTCCACTGCTCACCATCCCGTGACAAAGCATGCAAAAAGTAACGGTGCACGTCTTCAGAGTGGCAGAGGCATCCGCATGGAAGTGTCACCTTAATGGACTGGCATTAAGCAGAAAATGGTTTCAGTGTGCAAGCAGTGGGGAGGTTGCCTGAGATTCAAGGGTCACCCAGGGGTGTGTCAGCTATGAAAGGCTTTAAGTATGCATTGCTTGTGAATATTACCTATTTTAATATGGTGTATTAATTCCAGCTTTCTGTTGGATCTCCATATACAAGTGTCACTTTAGAAAGCTCATAGGCAGGGCGGCCTTCCCGAGAATAAATGGGCAGCAGCATGACAAGGGCAGCAGACCCCCAGAGCAGCCCCGCTGTTTTCTATGCCCCAGAGAAGGTAGTTTCATGCCCTGCAGTTGCTTCTCAGGACAATGCAAATGCAGCTGGCCTGTGTCACACACCTGCCCGCCCCTCCTTCGCTAGCACGTGAGGCCTTGCCAGAACAAATTCGTTGGAACCAACTCCAACAAATACCAGAATTTTGTGTAGCTAAGGAGAACAGAAACCACCCACACAATACCTCTTTCCTGTGGGAATACACCGACATTTCTGGGCTTGAATAGATGTTTCTGGCCAAGTTATGGACACCGGACCATTTCCCATGAATACTGTTACGTTCCTCTGGACTAATATACCAAGCGTAGGCACAAAGATCACTTCACTGTCTTTTTTCACACGATCATACAATTACAATGAGAACAAGAGACATCAAATGAATAAAACAAACTGATATGGCAACAACTACCAATGCCATAAGCAGTTGTCGTATATAAAGCTTCTGAAAAAAGCTAATACAGACAAATCAGCATTCACACTGATGTGACATACCATTAGGATATATAGTTTAATAATATTTTCGTTGTCCTAAAATAATATACCATTGTCCTAAAATAGGTTTCTATATAAAACAATTTTGACTTGATAACATCATTAAATTGAGAGTGATTCTTTTATCCAGGAGTATCTTGGTTGTATGTTATTGCTGGAAACATCTTAAAGTGGTTCTGCAGGCATGACAACCAGGCAGAAATACAATTCTCTTTTACAGGTGGATTATTCCGTAATAGCATCCCAAGCTGGAGCCACCCTCAACAATCTTATGAGCCATGCACAAGAACTAGTAGCAAAGCTTCGTTCCCTGCAGTTTGATCTACGAGAATTTGTATGTCTCAAATTCCTGGTGCTGTTTAGTTTAGGTAGGTACATTTTACTCCTCATACCTTACTTAATAATATTGCTATTTTTTTCTAAAAACTTTGAAAATATTTTGCATTTCTTAATTTTTTCCTGAAAAACATGATTTTGAAATATCTTTAATAAGGTTCACAGTAATCTGAGGATTATTTTTTAATCACCACTTGCAGGAAAATGTATTTATAAGAATTAAAAGTGGTTTCTATGGAAATGACTCCTAAAACCTCTGGAATTTAATAAAGTATTACAAGATTTCTGTATTTCTGTATGTGATTTCTGAATATTTCAGAACAAGGATAAAATTCTATTAGAAATTCTAGAGAACAGTGGAAAATACAGATTGCCATGTTTTTCTGTGATACTGAATATAGTTATGTAAAGCAGATGGAGTGGGGATATGGCTGAAATACCCCTCTTTTTCAAAGGCATCTGTGGTAAGTATAAACAATCTTCTTTGCATACGATGGCTGTCACATCATAACCCATAAAGCAGGAGTGTATATCAGTATTTTAGAAGTGAAAGAAACTCTTAAAGTGCAAATTAATGATAATAGCTTTATGACAGATCTGCCTAGGAAATAACTTTTAAGGGGAAGATTGTTTTGTGCTTGTGGAGAGGACACAGAATAGGAAAGATATCTGTGCAAGACAAATTAGTTAAACCAGTGCCCTCCAATGAATCAGTCAAGAAAAATCACTGATGCTAGGAATAAAAAAAGGCTCAGGGAGATGGATTCCTATTGACTTCATAGGTACACACTTTTCAGGTTTGCACTTTGTTGACTTAATAAAGCTGGTCTAAATAAGCTTTGGCCAAGTGAATTTTTATTTATTGGCAGACAGTTGAAAGGAGAGACTTAAAAACATAAATAAGGTCAGATCCAGCCATACCTCCATAGCCAAAACTCCTGTTTTACTCAAAAAGTATTTCATCTACAAAGAGAGCGAACAGTTGAGCCAAGCACAACAATGAAAGAAATAGAAGTGGTGACATTTAGTAATGTTTTTCTTTGATTTTCAGTTTAAAAAAAAATCTTCTGTAAAAGAATAAGATTCTGCAAATAAATTATTATAATACAATTGCAGTTTTGGTTACACTGTAAAGCAATTACTGTCTTAAGTATGTCCCTCCGTGTGATGTTTATAGAATTTGAACCTGCTTTGGAAAATTTTAGATGAAGCGCTTTAAACACAGGGTGCATAAAAGATCAACACTTCAGAAGTATAGAACACAGAATACATAGGAAAAAAAATATTTCAAAACCAATGCTGGCAGAATTGACCCTTATGAAATTTGTACATTCTGAATCCTAGGAAAAGATGATGGATTTCCCTGGTAACTATTAACATTTTGTATTCATCACTTTCCATGTCTTAGATTCAGAGAAGGAAAAGCAAGCCATCTGTTGCAGAAATTGTTTTATGAATTAATCTGATGAATAACAAGGATTCACATTTCCTAATTCCTAATAAGTAGGTTTTTCAGTCATTAGACAGTGGCACGAAAACATCTAAAGAGCCTGTAGCTTTCCTCTGATAAAATATTTAGGGAGTTCATCTCAGTTCAGTGATATTTTAAATTAGCAGAATAAGTGAAGTGCATTTGGAAAATTCTCACGTTTAGATGGCCTTTTTTTTTTGATTGCTTTCGTCGGCTCTTCTAGTACTTTGCATTGATTTAGGAATCGTTCTTACACCTTTAGCTCTTCTAATTCTGCCAGGTAGTGTGCTCAACTTCCGAAGCAGTGGGGCAGGAATACCTTGCAAACTTGTACCAAGTGAAGTTATGCTACTATTATGCTTATTTATGCTACTATAAAAAGAGCTAATTCTGCTGCTAATAGGAGCCTTGTAGTCACATCACTTACATGTAAAAGTGCTGTATCTAAGAAAGGTTCAACATTTTTGAAACCGATTAGTTCATTATTTAGCATACTGCATAATTCCATTTGCTAATAGTCAAAGCTAGATGTTATTCAGCAAAGAGTAAAAAGTAAAGATGTTACCACTTCACCCATAGGACTGAGGCAAATACTTAATGAGAACAAAGACAAAAATGAAATGAAACCCACAGATACCCTTTCCAGCTGAGTACTTAAGTTTGTGCCCAAAAGTCTGAATGAATGTCTGGCTGGAATTCGTAAGACGCCTCATATCCTAAAAAGTGAGTCAGGTTTTTGAAGACATTAAAGTGCCTACCAATGCTAGTAGGCATTCAGCAGGGCTGTCAAAATTAGCTAAGCATCAAGCTCTATATAAATAACTGGGAGCAATTATTGTACCTAAGTATCTAGGTGCGTTTGACACATATCTACATCTCTTAGGCATCTCAACAGAAAACGTCTCAATGCCAAAAATATATCACTTAATCAAAAAGTATTTCAAAAACCTCAGCTGGCTCTTGTTTAAAATCTGATCCTGTAACATTCAGCAGAATAAAAAGTGCTTCAAGATATATCAGCCTTTTTACATTTCTAAGGATGCTCACACCAGTGTTAACCAAACCAATAAAACCTTATGCTACTGTTCTTTAGTACAGCGCTTGGTTGAAAAATAAATGTGTAATATAAAGCTTCTCAAAGGCAACACAAAGTCAATAATCCACAGAATTAATTTATTTATTGAGAAGAAGCTGTTTGTTTTTTATAACCATACAGATACGAGGCTACCTTGTAAAGCTGTTTGTTATTCATGGTTATACCGTATTGTCTGTCTCTTCATAAGATGGCAATCTCCTTCAAGGCAAAGAACTTTGTCTGTGCCTTTTTTCCCTAACATTTCAGAAGTGATTAAATTAGTAAACTAACAGCGAAACAATTTTCAAAACCCAAAGCACCTACAATAATTTTTCAAAACACAATTAAATCATATCAGTTTTGCTTGCTAGATTTCAAACGAGAGAGGTAATAGTTCACTATCTACTCATCAAAGATTCCAAAGGGTTTATACAGGAAAATTCTTTTGATTGATGGTAGCATTAAAGAAGATGTTGAAGCTTAGACAGATGCGTATTTATTGTAGCTTTTGTGGCTAGCAGTGCGCAACTCTTCCTGCAATCATACTGCATATATCCACTCCAGTGACTGATACACCTAGGCACAGGAGCTCAGCTCCTTTCTCCAGCAGGCCATCTAGTCTGCCCGTGCCCATCTGACCAACATTGCCAAGTACATAATGATACAGTTGACTCAGTAATTATTCAATAAGCCAGAATAGTTTGGTAACCAGTTTCTTAAGTGTGACATCACTTTTGTTTAGTTCTATATAGTATTAATATATGTAGAGTTAGGTAACCTTTAAATTCCCTCCATTTGTTATAAAAAGCAAGTGTCTTTACAGCTAGGTAGTTCTTACCTCTCTGTACATGGAAGTCTCCTTTCCTGTCCATGGATCTTCCAGTGATCATGTGTCTGTCTACCCTCAGTGGTTCCTCATGCCATCCTTCAGTCCAGTCACTGCCAATCTCTGGAGAGGAACAAGTCCATCACACCCGGACTATTGTTCTCATCAAATAACCCATTCAGCTGAATTAATACTTCAGCTCTTGTGCTACCACAGGTTACAAAGTCAGAGAATAAATCAGTCTTTACAACCAGCATAATAATCCCAGTCACATTGGAGATTATAATTTTGTGCATGGTTCAGACTCAGCTGTATTTTAGATTAACAAGAGCCTTGACTCATAAGGACATTAAACCACCAGCAGAGACGCCTTTCTTCACAGCTTTACTGAACGATCCATGGTCAGTCAATTACTCTGTCAAGACATAGGAAGTTTGGACTAAATTTAAATTCCATCACACTCTCCGATAAACTTACATGATCTATGGATCTACTACACTAGTCCATCAGGGTTCCCCTAAAGAATCACAATCTTTCCATGATTCCGGCCCTCTGTGGCAATTCTCTTGCTACATACCCTCCTCACTACACATAAACAAATGTAGGTTGCTTTTCTCTCTCACTGCACTACACAAATCAACCAGTCTAATTGACACCTTAGACTACAGTAAAGCAAATAGAAACAGGTCTTGTGGTCAAAATTGCCCTTCACAGTTTTGGTTGTGTAGCCTGGTATAACTGCTAAGCCATCTTCTAGTCACTTCTTCCCGTACTTGATCTCTGATGGACATGTCTGAATTCTGTATCAACATCTGTCTTTGCTGCAAATAATACACTAGATGCTGATTGAATGTTTTATTTGAAGATGAGCTGGACTTCTGAAGCCAAAGTATTTTATTGCAAAGGAGCAATCCATCTACCAGCATAATTTATTTTAAATAAGTCTTCTGTTTAGGTGACCTAGAAATAGCAATTTCTGTTATCAATCTCCATTTCGATTATCTTAGGCTATTAGCTTGCTTTGAAGTAAATCAGGGTACCGGTTCTGATAGCAATTATCCTTGCCAACCTTTCTTTCACTGAGGTCTAAATCATATTTGCAAGCCCCAAAACATGCCTATTTTGTAGGGGCATCATTCCTGTATTTTCACATACAGAGGAATTTTCCCCTTAATTCGAATTAAGGGAGTGCAGGTAATCAATGTACCAAACCACAGCGGAACTCAGGTATATCAGCCAATTTTTTTTCACAATCATCTGAAGATAATGCGGATAAAAAAATCAGTAGCTCAAGAGAGATGCAAACCGGGACATTCTTGAATACTTGGTTGCATTTGACAGGTTTCTTTCAAACAAAAAATGGACAGAGCCATGACAACTCAAGCAATTGTAATCACACAGTTGATGGAAAGTTAGTGACCAGGCACAAGTTGCAAAACTGGGAAAGAAGAAAGAAATCTTTGACAGTCTTGAGTGTTAAACCTACTTTTAACACTACTTCTGCAGGTTTTAGCTTTATGAGCTCATGTCCAAAACATGGTAAAAGCACATCTGAGAAAGATGCTGATCACATAGTTGTATAACTCTTTATAAAATTTACCACTAAATGAGAATAAACATATCCAGCTTTCCCAAAGCTAACCAAATTAAGTATAATGCAATTTATTTACCCTAATCCCAGAGTAATAATATATCTCATTTTTCTATAGCATATAACAAGTATAGCCCATAGTACACATTATCAAAAAGTAGGCCTAAAATTAACATTTGCCTTTAATAATTGCTGGTTTGACTCAAGATACACTACAGATAGAAAAAAAGGAAATGTGTCGGTTTATCAGACTCTTTGAATTTTCATTATGAAATGTAACATCGGTTTGGAAACTCCTTTCTTTGTCATAAATCAAAATCAGATATTAAAAAAAAAACCAAACCACCCTACATGTGCTGTTGAATTCTCTAATTCTGGGGCTGAAATAGATTGAGATGCTCCACTGGGGTGAAATCTTGGCCTCACTAAAGCCAGAAAGAATTTCGCACTGTTTTTACTGGAGCCAAAATTTGTCTCACTGTTTCTTTGATTCGCTTCCTATCACAGAATAAAGTTCAGGTCAATTTTTCAGCAACTAAATGTGCTAAATAACTGCATTTAAACGATGTCTGAAGAACCAAATGAGTTCCTTCCATGGGATACTTTCTAACATCTTCTGATGCAACAGATCTCTTTATTTTACCATCGAGCAGCTTTACAGACTGGTCACTTAACCTGAAATCAGCCACTGTTTTCTCTTTACCAAAACTTCCCATTTGTCCTGCTAGTTTTTATTATCTGAACTCAGCAAGGATGATTTGTCAAACCTCCCATCAGAGCAGTTTGTAAAGTGAAATGCCAATAGAAAGAAAGTTAGACATCATTTGACCCATGTCCAGGCACTTGTCTGCCTGTGGAGCTAAATGCTAGACTAGGCAGCCGCTGACGGGTACTGCTCGCTTATCATTGTCGGGACACAGATAAATGTCCTTCATTTAAGAAATGAAGGCTTTATCAATGGACAAATAATTGCAGAGCCACTATTGATCTCACATCTCACTTAACATGAGACAAGACGGTCCTGTAGAAATGGTAACCGTTTAATCACTGTGGATGGCAAACAATGGGTTCTTAAACAACAACAACAACAACAAAAAACTAAACAAAAAAAGGACTCAGTTTTCAAACAAACCACCGCCTTACTTAACAGTTCAGCAGAAATCCATCCAGAACCGCAACACTTCATTCAGTTTCTGTTGAATAAGAGGAATACTAACAATTAATCTTTCCTTGCTTTTAGTCTCCCTGAAGTGTTAGGGATGAGATGGGAGGCAGGTATTGGAGGTACTGGCCTCCATCATTTTCACTTTTGGAAAAGAAACCTGCCTGTTAAGATCTTCATGCAGATGAAATAGGCTGAAACCAAGCATTTTGGAGGCAGACTCTACCCTCGCCACTCACAGGACTGGAAGGAGCTTCCCGCAAACATGCACCCGAAGAGAAGCAGCACAAAGCCTGCCTGTGCTTGGTTTCACCTAGTTCCAGTAACTCACATCAGTGCAGTTACACAACATTCTGGAGCTGAGGAAAAAAAAAAACCAACTACAACCCCCCCCGATTTTAAATTAGCTGTTGCATTTTTTAACATATACTTCAGCTAACATCATCGGTCTATTAGATTTACAGAGTAGCCAGAATCTCTGCCTCAGTAAGTTTGAAATCTAAATATACAGAAAAGATAAGAAAAAATGCAGCAGCAAATAATGATGAAATATGGAGTTGTACCTATTTTCACTTCCACGGCTTTTGCTGAGGGCTTAATTTGGATACGTATAATAGGGAAATAAGTGTATAAGCATCAACTGGAAGTAATATAACAAGGGATATTGATAAAATTTTGTGTTTATGATGCTTAAACACACGCAAAGAATAGGACAATGGAATGAAAGAATTAGTGAGACAGGAGGTTTTATCAGACCGAAAGAAAAAAAGGTAATGACTCAAAAATTAGACAAGAATCAATTCATGCAGGATTAAAGACACTTAAGTGGAACACAAACATAAAGGCATAACCTAGCAAATTTTGGCATGTAGGTCTTTATTGCAGCCTTCTTAATAATCACATTATACTTTCAACACATATGGATCTTGCTTTTACACTCTCTGTTTAAAAAGACTGCACTAGTTCTTCAAAGCATGGCCCATGAAACCTGGGAATTTATTATGAACAAGAATTAGACAAAAAACTTCTTCCCCCATCTGATATTTCAGTATCAGAATGAAACTAACTAAACTAGGAGGTGACTGGCCTAAAATGCAATAGTTCGTTCTTCAGCTTAGCACATTACCCAGCTCTGGCATGCCTTTCTCCAACATGTAGAGAATGCTGAAAGTTTTTGTGGTTACCAAAGTTGCCTGGAGAAATTAAAGGAAGGAAAATCCATTGAAAGCTATGAAACACAAAAATCGCTACTTCTGGCTGTTGCTATCTTTCAGCTGCTGGAGCCTGAGTGACTGCTCCTGGCTGGTATCACTCCATGCTTTTCTTCTTCTTACACTGTTCCCTAGGGCATCTGCTCCTGCCCACTGTCAAAGATGGGACAGTGGTCTAGATGGTCCAAAGTGCCAGTACGGCCATTCTCATGCTCTCGTCGCGTATGTGTGAGCCATATGTAGTTTTCAGGGACTCTGTTCTTCTTCCTTAAAGTGTGCCCAGTTATTCTTTGGCAGGATACCGAGAAGCTCATAGAAAACACTACTTTATCTTCACACAGCACCGTCAGCCCCAGGATCTGAAGTCGGTGCTGTGAATTCGAAGTGAAAAGTATCGGTGACAGTCTTCCTTGGCAAGCCAATGCAACCTGGCATTGGAGCGCTTCTCCAGGGACGGGCTTGTCGTCCCAAATGTGTTTACTTCTTACTCACAGTGACAAACAGTACTTAGGATTTAATGCGGTCATCTTCAAAATGGTCACTCTAGCCATTTTTACTTTTGGTAGTTTGTAAATATGTATCTAGTTTTACATCTTTTTTTAATATATATGTTATTTAGAATACACACTGATGACTGGGCTGTTATTATGAAGTGGTTTTATTAAACCCATTGGCAGTTTTCTTATATTTATCCATTCATTTACCCAAGTGTACTTGTAAGATTTTTCCTGGTGAATACCAGTAAGTGAGCAGTCAAGGGGTTCTGTACGATTAGCATTCAGCCAGGGCTTTCAGGCTTCCCCACATTACATTTGAATTTAGAAAAATACTTACTGCGCACTTGTCAAATCCAGGCTCATATCTCAACCTTAATGTCTAACTACAGTAAGCATCAGAGGACAATACTGGCAAAGAAACATTTTCTAAATTTTACGTTATCATTTGGAATTCAGGAAGGATCGATTAGTATTCAGGAGATGTGACTGCTCAATATTTATACCATAGAGACTTGGCAGAAGCAAATAATGGTACATAAAGCTGATGCTTGTCTTAATTAAATGCAGTATAATAGGTGTTGGGGATTTTTTTTCTTAGTGAAGAGAGCAGTTGTTTAGCAATGACCAGATATAACTCATTCTGAAGTTCAGAGTTTAAAACTAATCAATATGTATTTATAACAAGGGAGGGACTGAATATAATTTATTATTAGCTGACAGCTGACTAATAGATAAAAACCAGATTTATTTAAGTACGCTTTTCCACATACTAATGTCTGACAAAATATTTGTCCCCTTTGATTCTTGATTTTTTTTTGCTGTACTAACAGTATTTCAAATAGACTTTTTGAGATAAATGTCTCATCTGCAGACAGAGTCAGAATGAAACCAGAGAACGTAGATTGAGACATCTTAGCTAGGATGATATTTTCACTATGACAGAGTTTTTAATAGTAACATTTCCTAATTTTATGATTTATGATTAGGAATCCTTGATGGCAGGTGGTATTTTTAAATACTCCTTTAAAGTATACAATCTACATATGTAATGGTGTTGACTGGCAGACAACGCAAGGATGATAGGCACAATTTCAGCACAACCACATCCCAGGCTTGTCTCAAATGTCACAGCAAAAAGTTTTGAGAGGGAATATGAAGAAGGTGGATAAAGAGATCTGGGGTATTAAGTATGTGTGTCAGAACGGAGAAAGAGGCAAAGATCCGGAAAGGTGGCAAGTGGGAAATGGAGATGGCAAAGCAGGCAAGTCAGAGGCAGGAGATGACCTTGTGATGCTGCGTGACAGATAATAGGTAAGAAACGAACAGCTACAAGACCTTGAAAGTGAACACAATTTATGTCTGATGTAGCAGGGGAAAGGGAAGATGCAAAAAGACAGGGAAGCAATACGCTCTGAAAAGTATCTTGGCAGCACTATTTCCCAAGACCAAAGGAAGAAATGCTGTGGTAATTGAGATGTAATATGATGAGGCAACATGGTATTTCTTAAAAGTTTAATCTAGTAAACAATGGCTCCTGTGCACATCCCATGGAAGTCAATGAGAACACATTTGCAGGATTAGCTATGTAATATTAGTTTGGGATTAATTATATTAGAAATAGATTTAAAGGTGAAGATCACTGTCTTTTGGAAGACTTAATCTCTGGGTATAATGGAGGCTCTTTTATTGAAATCTGAAATCAATATGACCACTTCCCTAAATTATTATGATACAGCTCAATCAGAAGTTGTAGACTTGACGTCCAACTGCTGGATGGAGATTTATGACTTGCATTGAGCAGAAGGCTGAAGGAGGTAACAATGATGATTATACAGGTCCTTTCTTGTCCCCAAATCAGTGAAAGCAAATTTCATAGGCAAGAATTTTAAATTTATCATGACTCTCATAATTTCACAGTTTTTATAAATTTTTCTCCATTTGCCAAGTTTGAATTTGATAACTTCTAATGTGAGCAGTTGTCAGCAATCTTATATAGTCCCTTGCCGCTGCATGTCCCACATTGCCTTGGAAACTAGGGATAAATCTCTCATTAGAGATGATGAGGGCCAGGAGAACAGTTAAATAGCCAATCTTCTCCTGGAACATTTAACTCTTCTCTGGATTTCAAGCAAAGCAGCCAGGCTACTCCATTCTGCCATGAGAAGAGCTATTCCACTTTTCTAGTTTAATCCTCTGGGAAAGCAAAGCAAACGAATATGGACAAAACCTCATTTCAGAATCTTCTCATGAGGGACGTTCTCCTTTCATGGAGCCAGCATTGCCCAACAGAGAAATCAACCCTTGTTTCTATTTCTGCTTCTGACTCCATTACTGACTACAGAGCTTTGAAGTCTCTTAAACGGTATCTTGACTACCCTATCGTAAATGAAAACAATAGTTATCTATCTTTGTAAATAGTGGTGAAATCCAGAGTATTTAAGATACTATGTAAGGTACAACCAAATTGAAACAATGTTGTTTGAAATATCTACAGATACCCTAACAAAGACCACTGTTAAAAGGAATCTGATTTAAAATGTTTTGAATAGATTTTGAGAAAATTTGATCCTTTCCTTTATAAATTACTCAACATGAAAGTAGTTCCTTGCTGTGTTTTCATATCAAAGTCTAAAACTTTGCAAAAAAATTGAAAATACATTTTTGAGAGACTACTTTTAGAAGTTAATTTTAGCATTTTAGCACATGCAGGACAAAGTAGATTTTGTTTCGCCCTGTTCCTTTATTTTTCTGCTTTTTCTGATTTCTTTATAGAGGCAAAAAAAAGCAAAGACATATTCCCTCCATTTTATCTGTCAAAATCCATAGCAAAGCCAAACAACTAAAAATTAGTCCTTAAATTTCTTATAAATGCTAAATGATGACGTATGGAGCAATGACTTTGATAAACAACCATTTGCTTCTGAGAAGACTTTTTCAGTGAGCTGACAGGTTTTAATCCAGCCTCCCATGCAGGTTCCACACATGGTGCAGACAGTGTCTATCTTACAGGTATCTATCTTAATGACATCTCCAATCAATTATTTTTGTGAAAAACCCCACATAATATAAAAGGAATAAAATACAAATGCTGGGATTATAATCTATAGTTAAGAATTACACGAGTATTTTTATTAAATAAATTTTTAATAATTCAACTCAGCCTAGGGTGTAGGAGTCGTGAATGATAAACTTAGTGCAGGAATTCCAGAGATAGCCTTCTGTTTCATGGTTGAGTTTTTTTGAATAATAGCGGAAATCTAATAATCACTGTTGATTTGTCCTGATTTTATTTCAAAAATGCAATGAATGTTGCAAATCCGTTTCTCATGTAACTGTTGAGTGCAATGGCATTATTTGAGGCATGAATTTGATCCAGTCTGATCATTACCGCCTCATGTTGTCTGCTTGTCTGACAGCTGCAAGCCATGGAAAAAAAGATTAACAGTCTTCAGCAAGTACTTTTTCTTTTCATGTTGTTTTTTTCTAAAATGCATATTTTACAAGGTTTTGAAATAACAATAGGATTAGATGCTTGAGAGAAAATTAGGTCATATATTTGTTAGATATAAATCTTGCAAGTAATTAGAAACATGGGTATCAGGTGATATTTGTATTCTATACTGCTGCCTGTGTGCGGAGACAGTGGGGATTTCAGAATAACCCAATCAGTGTGCTCTGCACTTTTCCCCTCTCTAATGTGTTTATAGAATACTAGTAAGTATGGCTTTTAAACAGCTCCTGTAAGGGGGAAGAATTACATGCACATAACCCACATTTACATGTGTCTATTTTTGGAATACTTTCACACAATTTCTGTCCCATTTTTAATATACATTTTAGATGTTTAAGGTGCAAGTTTGAATGTATTATATATGTAACTGAGGAAGTATGGGATTATATAGAATTTTTTTAGATGCTATTGGTAGACGTGTTTAACATCAGCGGCCAGGTTTCCTAGCATAACATGGGAATAAATGGCTATATATTAAGGTATAGATAAATGAATGAGTATCCTTGATCTTGGAGGCAGTAAGACCACCCTACAGTCTTAATTTGAACATGTGCTTAAATGCTTCACTAAATGAGGAACATGCTAAAGGAATGTAATGGCTAAATTCACTTTGCAGTTGGAAGAGTCAACATATTAAATACTTTTTAAACCAGAACGTATAGATGAAAAACTGCTCCTCATGTATTTCTAGTTAAAAACACACATTGGAGAGGCTTTTACCTGAAAGTTTATATATGGGTGACTGTCAGCCATTTATTGGAGATGCACTGTAGACTATGCCAAATTCCCCTCTTTCTCTTATCCCTTTGCTGCTTGTGCAAGATGGGACACTGGGAGAGAAATTAAAGCAATTGCTGTCCCTGAGGGAGATAAAATAGACAGGTAAAGAAACAATTAAAAGAAGTAGCAGGAGAATTAAACAGGAAGCCAGGGGGAAAGAAAGGATCTGCAAGAGTGATAGGAGAAGAACAGCAGAGAAGAGGATATCTGGGCACAGAAGGAGCCAGGAGCAGTCAATGAAAATGAGGGACAGCAGTGATGCGGATCAGAGGAATGGAGAGAGACCAGAGGGCTTGAGATAGGAAAGAAGTAAAGAAAACAGGAGAGAAAGGCCAGGAAGGAAAGAGAAATCATGGAACTGTGATCAAAGCCAAGCCAGAGGTGGAGAGGCAGGAAAGAGAAGCAAACAGGAAAGAAACAATGAAGGAAATTTCAGAAACAAACCTTGTGGCCCAGCCTTGAACACAGCTGTGATCATTAATTGGGAGGCCAGCAACTAAGCACCACACACCCACTTGCTCGCTCCCCTTGCAGTGGGATGGGGAGAGAATCGGAAGAATAAAAGTGAGAAAACTCGTGGGTTGAGATAAAGACAGTTTAATAGTAAAGCAAAAGGCGTGCACGCAAGCAAAGCAAACCGAGGAATTCATTCACTACTTCCCATGGGCAGGCGAGTGTTCAGCCATCTCTAGGAAAAGAGGGCTCCATCACACCTAATGGTGACTTGGGAAGACAAACGCCATGACTCCAAACATCCCCCCTTCCTTCTTCTTCCCCCAGCTCCATATGCTGAGCATGAAGCCATACGGTATGGGATATCCCTCTGGTCAGTTGGGGTCAGCTGTCCCGGCTGTGTCCCCTCCCAGCTCCTTGTGCACCCCCAGCCTCCTCGCTGGTCGGGTGGGGTGAGAAGCAGAAAAGGCCTTGACCCTACGTAAGCTCTGCTCAGCAGTGACTGAAACATCTCTGTGTTATCAACACTGCTTCTAGCACAAATCCAAAACTTAGCCCCATACTAGCTGCTATGAAGAAGATGATTAACTCTACCCCAGCCAAAACCAGCACAAGGCAGAAGGGGACTGTGCAGAAACACTCTTTCCCAAGCTCAGGGCTTGGAGTGTGTCTCAATGACTCCTGCTGGCAGAAAGGGGAAGGGGGTGAAAATGGCAACTTCTTCGGCTCTGGCAATGCTGCTACCAAGATCGGATGAACCTCTCAGAGCAGGGGTTCCCTGTATTGCTCTGGTCCCGTGCAGAGCCATCCTTCAACAGGACAAACTCAAAGAGTAAGCCTCAAAACAGTCCGTGTGGCTTTCAAAAGTTTAATCTGCACATGGCCATCCTCCTAAGGATATTTTAAGAGTTCTTCTGTATGAGATTATTCAAAGATTAATAAGCAAAATCCTACATTTAACATAATCTCCAGTACTGGGTGGGTTCCATGTGTATTATAAGCATATTGCACAACACCTCTGCTTGCCAGGTGAAGGAAAGTCTCATCTCAAGATCAGAATGGGGAATGACACTACAACAGCATCTTTCCTGTCTCCTCACATCAAAAATTGTAGTATAGATCAGTGAACTGCTCAGGACAAGACTATGCTATCCAGTCTTTCAATGCAGGAAAACACATAGCCTAAGCAGAATAAACCATACAGGCTGTTCTTCAAGCCCAGTTTGAGGCAGGCTGGATAGGCTGAGGGAGCTTCAGAAAGTCCTTTCCTCCTGTCTAAGTCCATCTCTTCTGGGAGACAATTGGCTTTAGAGAATGGACAGATATCAGACTCACATCCTCTAAAGAAGTGCTGGAAAACAACATTGCACGCTGCAAATATTATTTCAGAGAGGAACATTGCTAAGAAGCTACTGTGGCAGCAGTGTCATCTGGACTGCACACTGTGCTCTGCCTGGCCACCTGCGTTTCTTCCTCCCTTTCTGTTTTGAGACAGGGAAAAAAGACCCCCACAATTAATTAAAACCATAGATAAAACTACCAGAGATGAGCCAGGGAGTAAAGAAGGAACAAAGCAATTAAGAATATTTCTGCTAAAAATTCCCCCCATCAACGAGGGATTGTTGTGCCCCTCAAAAACACAGCAGAGAGAAGAGCTTTCAATTACTTACATGCCTTTGGCTCCCTTTCAGGATGCTGTGGAACTGGAAACAGCCACGGTAAATGTATTTTCTCTGAATTTGCCTTTCTTGACAAAACAGCTCCAATATTTTGATCTCAAGAATAATCAGCTCTTTTTTGCTTCCTTTTCATCTAACTGCAGAATTTTGCAAGTTAAAAATTAATGACAACTCTTCCTCTTTTTTTTTAAACAAAAACCTTACATGCTCTTTTCTGAAATTTTTTTTTCCTACAACCTTTAAGTATTAGTCTAAACAGCATTCAAACCACTCTTTCTCCTTCCTTCTGCAGTAACACACAAAATGAATTCCACCACAACAAAACAACCTGGCTCGTGGAAACCATTATTTTGAAGATGAAACATTGTGTTGTGTCCTTTACCACTATTACGGGCAGTCAGTCTGTTAGAACATATTGGGCGATTATAGGCTAGTCTTTACAGAGAGAGCCATGGGTTTCAAGTTAGCAGTAACCATCTATCAATTCTTGAGATTATGCCATGATTTACTGTCACAGCATCATGTATTCTCTGATTTTCTGCCTCCTGTGAAACATTGTGCTTTCCTTTTCTATTGATGTATCAACTATAATAGTTACAAGCAGCTACAGAAAAATCAATAGCAAACTTTCATTACTGCGCACATAAAGAGTACCATGCTGTGAGAGCACCTAGCTGTTAAATAGTCACCAGCAGTAAGGTGTGCTATAAACGTCTGTTATTTTGGTCTAAATGAAGGATGTCTGAATTTGAAACATCAAATATCTAGGATTTTTGACACCACTCGATTCGATGTCAAGTTTTTCCAGTATGTGATTTTTTTTTTTCCAGGTGTCAGGCTTGATTTGTCTTTGTGCTAGAATCTGTGCTTTTTTTTTAAACCTGAAGCTGACACAGGAAATTAATATCAAAATAAAGAAAGTATTGCTGGGCTGTGGTTAACTCTAAGCTCATTAGGTTTGGTTGGACAGAAGTGGTAAGAATTGTGTTAACCTTTGTTGAACTACTCTATATCTTACTAGTCAAACTAAGCTGACTTTGATCAAGATGAACAGACCAATAATCTCTGTGTTAAACACACAGATAGCATAAAGGTGAAAGAGGTAGTACAGTGTTAACACGATTCAGAGGTACTCCTAGGACTGTGCGCCAGGAAAAGCACCGAGTTGCTTTTCAATGCACAGTTTGGAAAAAAGTAGTATAATTTTTGGTTTGAGTACATTTATTTGTCTCTGCGAACACATTAACTTCCAATTAGTGCATGTACACAAAGAATTGCAAGAACAACAGTAAACGTGTGACTGTATTGCCTTGAACATGGCCAGGGCATTTGACTTTTCTCCAGCGATTGCATAGGAGTCCCTGTAGGGTAGGCGCACAGTTCTGCTGCAGGAGTTGGTGGTTACTTTGGCATTTTGAGACTATGGTGATTTACAGCTATAAATGCACTGTTTGCTGCTGAATACCTTAAATTTGAAAGCCTGTGCATTTCCATGAAACTAAAGCATGAAAATGCATATATGTACTTACATGAATTGTATCCTGTCAAATGCATATCCCACTGTTTGCTGTGGCCACAAGGTTACAGGAAAGCACTATTTCTTGGTCTGGACATAACTTTCAGGAAAAGTAACTTTTAAAGAAATCCAAATTGCTTCTACAGTTTTCATATTAATAACCCATATAACTTTAACCATTAAATGAAAAACAGGATAGAAATTTCATTCCAAATGGCAATTCACAGTCCTGTCTAAAAAATACCTACAGACGGGGAAACAGCCCTGCTTTGAAGAGTACGGTGAGATCTAGCTTAGAGCCAGCCTTAATCCAATAAGTGTTGATTTAGGTGGAGGTGGATCTAGAATTAAAAATTCTTCCAGATCCTGAGCAATGAAGGCAAAATCCACAGTCTAATTCAATAAAGCATCAAGTGACTTGGCAGAGCGTCGCTGGGACCCTGAGGGTACGTATGGCACTGGTGGGGTGAGCTTGGCCAGGGCAGGAAAAGTGCAAACCTGAGTTTGCAGGAGGCTAAGCTCCCTCATGTTCCCCAGCCTCTCTGCAGACCATCATAGCAGACACTGCAGCGCCAGAGGCGTGCTCACTTCCTTCAGCTGGCACGTGGCATCAGGGAGCCACAAAGTGCCTCTGCCCTTGTGCAGGGAACGTGAATTTTCTGGCACCGTGTTAGGGGCAGCTCCAGCCAGGGACTAATGGGGATCTGGAGCCCCTTAATTCATGCGCCTCAAGTTAAACCTATGAATACGTTGTCTATGGAAACATCTCATCCATATGTAACCAAATGTGTCAAGAAATCAGAGGTAGCTGAGAAATAAAACTCTGTCCTAAGAGCCCCATACTTGAAATGCAGGTGTAAGAGTATTTCCTCTGTTCCACACTTCTCTACCCTATCTGTTTAATTGATGAGTAACCATGTTGCCAGAGAGACTTTCAGGGGTTTTTTTATTTAGCTTTTATATTTGTATGTTTAAAAGCGTAAGCAATGCAGATGAACAACAGTTGTATACGCATCAAAGTCTTTGGGAAAGAGTTCAAAGCCTGACACGTATCTGGGTGCCTCTCCAGTGTTTCCTGTGTGCCAGCACTGACACTTGCAGAGTGCCAGTGTAGTTGCCGATGTCCCCATTTGGGCTTCTGTCACTCTCATTTGCCAAACCACTTTCACAACTAAGCACAGACATATGCCACAGTAAAAAATGAAATTTGCAACTTCCACTCAGATCAATAGGCAATGTCAGAAACAATATGCTTTTGAAATACTGCAGCAGAAAATTACTTACCTTAGTTATGTTTACTGTCCACGAAAGCAAGACTGAGAGTACACGAGAACAAAGTGTTTCTGTTTTCCACCTAACAGGAGGCTCGGCGGCCTGGACCAGCCAGGGGGACAGGGGTGATGGGGCAGGAGCCCTGTCTCGGGGCCATCAGCTCTGCTGTCACTCAGTGAGGAGCACCAGTGCACGGTGCATTGCATTTAAGCAAATTCATGGGCTGTTGCAGTCAGGCATGGTAATGATCTCATGACTCATACATGCACGTATATGATGGGACCAAACTCACTGGCACTTTTCATCTAGGCCAGCAAATTTTTTGTCAGTGCGAATTTGGTAAGAAATTGAAACAGCATCTGAGAGATAATGGCTTCAATGTGCCATCAATGGTCACGTGAGCTGTCTGCAATTACATTTACACAGTAAATAATTGCAACTGCCCAAAGTAGAGTCTAGCTTTTCTAAATAACAATAGTAAAATTCAAATGTTTGGCTAATAGGAATCACATATTTGTTTCTATTGTAGCTCTGCCGTAGTACTTTCAGCACTGAGCAATTAAATGAATGCTTTATATTATTTCAACAGAGTTATATAAGAAAACAGTTCTTTTACTGATTTCCACTTCCCAAAGGTGATTATAATTTTAATAGTTTTTTAGAATCAACTTCCACTGATACAACTTACCTCAGTGGAAAAAAAAGCCTGTTAGTGCAAATATTGACACATAAAAACTAGTAAAATTATGTCTTTAAAAGTCTCAAAAAAGAGGAAATATAGGTTTTATAAATCAATGTCTGAAAGATGATTGGTTGATTGTCTCACACTAAGCCTTGTCTCAAAACAGTGCAAAAGACTTAAAACTCTGAATTATTTGTCAATTATGTTGACAGAAAGTCATAGTAGAGTATTGTACCTCTTAGATCAGCGTATCACTAAAACACCTTTGCTTAACTGTATTTCTTTCTTTTAAAGAGAATATATTTTAATAATTCGTACTCCTGTGGGATTTTGGATATAAACAAAAGGATAAAGCCAAACAAAACTCACCAAGTAGTAAAAAAGTGGTATGAAGTTCGGCCCTTATCTGGAAACCACTACAACGATATAACTGGCTAGTCTAATATTTTTAAGCAAGTTCAAAAAAGTTTGAAATACAATAATTAAATGCAAATACAGTCCCGATCCCAAAGACCAGAAGAATGCCTTTAAGCTAGTATTTATAACAAGAGCTATTCGACTGAGCTCTCCTGTAAATTTTATCATACCTGAGGCAGTTTTCCTCAGTCGATTAGCTGGAAAGCTGAATATATCCTGAGGCAAACCAGACATCTAGTACAGGCTAAATTCAACTACTGGAGCTTAAATTTGGCTTAATATATCCCCACTTGGATCTGCCTGTTTAATTCTCTTTCATATGATAACGTTGGTTTATTCATAGTCTGGACTTGCCACCTGAACAAACCGTACCTCATATCTTATTCTAATGGAATAAGAAAACTTTGCAAAAACCACAAAAGTTCCTGACTGAAAATCAAATGCAAATTTGGGATTAAAAACTGTTTTGTAAAGTGACTACAAGATTAGTACTGAGAGATTTTGCCCCTAAGGAGTAATGCTTTTTATGATCATGCATTTTTTATACTCTGCAGAGACAGATGGGCTTTATAAAAGGATACAGCCTGCTACTCTAAAGGGTTTCTGTGGCAGCTGCATTTCTGTCTTTTAACCTCAGTAGAAATTTATATTCGATATTTTTCCAGAAAATATTTGTATTTCTTTTTTCAGGACTATAATAGCCCTTGATGTAGTTCCAGTGGAACTGGCAGTAGAAATACCTCTGAGATTAATCTGGTCCATACTTGAGTAGTAGAAGAGGGACAGAAAGGGAAAGGATAGATAACGTGCAAGCTTCTCATGAGTGCAATAAATCCAATCATTCAGAAAAGTTGTAAATGTCTAAGCAAAAGTAGAGCAAATATTTTCTACATAAAAGCAAATTTCTCTAAAGTGTTCATTCCTTTTTTTCTAAACATTCAGCTCCTCAGCTAAATAATATATTGTTTCTTGTTACTTTCTATGTTATATTGTACTGTCTATTATTGCAAGTTGCATATAACACCCTTTCTTTCTCAGTTTATAACTTTGAGGATTCTGTACGATGCCCCTATCAGCATTCCCAGGAACTTCATAAATATTTATGACATCTTAAACTATTCACACCCTACAAATTGTAGACACTGACAGCCAGTTCCCTTAAAACATCAATAATCCTATATTGTTCACGTGCCATTGACAATTAAAACGTTTCAGAAATTAACTGGGAAAACCATTTGGTTCCATAAATTCAGCATTTATTCTGTTGTTTTTTTTTTTTTTTAACTCTTATCAGAAGCGTAGTTCCTCCTTTTATCAAATGTGATACTTTTTTCTGGTAACTGTAAGTGTGATATAAGCTAGTGCTACTGCTGTAGATTTGCCTGCATTCAAGCACATATATTTTTTGAAGCCCGCTCATAGCATGATATAACATACTAGTTTTCTTACCTATGCTTATTTCAACTGAATATTTGGAAGACAAATATTTCTAGCTCAGACATAAAATATGAACCTGGGGTTAGGTGAGGAGTTAGGAAAAATCAGGTTTGGTTCACGTTCATTCTCAGTTTATCTGTGAGACCTTTGCTAAATCACTTCTGCCCCAGTTTATCAACATGTGCCAGCGTAAAAATATGACCATAGCTCCACAGGATAGTGGTTACACACTTTTTCCCTGGAAAAGAGAGACTTAGATTGAGACATTCTTTCTAGAATTGATCTGTCATTTACATTAAGTGGTCACTAGGTCACATATACAAGCCTGGAAGCACGAACCAGTAACCCCTGTCAGCCCAGGCAGGTTCCCTCACCACCAGCCTACAAAGACAGGCTATAAATTTGGGCTTAAATCACCTAGGGTTATTTCTTTCATTGTGGCAGTAGAGCTTCAACTCAAAGACTGGAGCACACCTTCACTGAGAACAGTCTGTAGCTAGCACTAGCTAAGACCACTCTCTGGCATAGTGGGAGACTCCAGTTGTTTGGGGAATTTCCTTGAAGACACAACAGAGCAAGTGCTGTTCAAATTCCTGTGCCTCTGTCATGTCTTCAAAGAAAGCAGCAGCTACTCTCTTCTGTGGAACCTAATCGTGTCAGTGAACGCCAAGCATGGCTTAAACTATCTACAGAATAAGCCTTAAGGCAATAGATAAGCTGCCCTCAGTCCCAGATGAGCAAGAGACAAGCAACATGTTGCATTGCTCACCCAGAGGAGCAAGTCTGGGACATCAGCAGGGGATAACTCCAGGCATGGAGGAAACTTTAGAAAGTGAAAGAAAGTGAGATGGCACTGGAGTTTAGGCATGACTAAGATGAAGCAGCAGCAGTGGAACCACTGCTAGGTACTTGGTGCCTGTGGTCTGTCCCAGCATCTTCTGGGCTGGGCCATAGTTTCATCAACCAGCTATCCCAACTCACTCTCCACACCCCTGGCTGTGTGGCTGTACCTGGCCATGCTTTTCTCTCTTGAGTCTCACTGAGAAAAATTGGACTTTATTTAAGGGTGTACCTGGCTGTGGACTTTGGGCCACGACTTATGAGCAGTTCTTCCTCCAAAGAGGCCTGGCGGGATCTTGTTTTATTGTGTTTCGATGACCACCATATCACGTATGCCTCATTTGCAAGTAATGAGGATGTTGGTCTTGAGATGCCAGGACAAGAAGTGGGTGGAGATCTTGTTTGTTTGTTTAACTTTCAAGTCAGTAAATTCATCCTGAACTGTTAAAAGTCAAGCTGTTTTATTTTCCTGAGTGATGACTCAGTAATTACACCAGTCATAAAGATTCAAGAGATCAAATTAGGCTTTGCCCTTTGTCTTTACTGGGATTACAAGAAAAGAAGAACTGAAACACAGTAAAATAAATTCACAGTGGCACAAGCAGAGGAATCCAGCTTATTTCTCCGTATCTCTCTTTGCATTGCAGAACTAACAGTAGCAAAAGCAATTATAAAATTTATCATGAAAGTCAATAAGCATGGTTCTCAATAGACATTAGAAGATTATATTATCAGTAAGAATCTGTCATTTTACAATCTTTTTGGAATAGAAAAATACACTTCAATATTTTAAACAACACTAGAAAGAAGCCTACCACTATAAAACAACATCAAAATATGTTTTAGTTGAGTCTGAGTTGTTCTAAAACAAACCAACGGTCCGTCCAGATTGAACACTGAGGGGATGAAATAGGATTCACACTAAGAATTACAGCTTGTTCTCTCATAAGCATCTTATTTCTCGCTTTAAAAATATTTATCTTTTTGCCTAGTACTTAGGTGTGAATGAAATACGTTGCTATAGAAGAATTTAATCAAGATTTTCAAAACAATGTGCCCATTATCTGACGTTATGTTCAACTGAAAATTAAAATTACTTTATAACCCTAATAAACTGTCAGAGATCAGTCATTGCACTGTTGCAGATAGCTTAACCGCTGCTAAAAAAGAATCCTTCTAAAGACAGGAAAACTTTTCTACACATTCAGTTTGGACTTGGGAGTCTTAAGAAAATAAAAATGGTTTCTGTTGTTAAAATGTAAAGGTTTCTGAGGGTTTGGAAAGTGCTAAATACAGCACCTTATCACTGATTAACAAACACATCTATCAAAAATTGTTTCCCATGACTTCTAAGTAAATAATATTCAGCACAACTCTGCTGTAATAAAACTGAGGGGAATTTTGCAGTAAGGAGCTTATCTTTACCATAAATCTCCCTTCATTATAGCATTTTGTCTGTCAAGAAAGCTTAGCTATAAAATGGAATACATCTGCCTTCGTGACAGATGCACTATATGGAACCGCTCTCGTTGCCATTAGTTTCAATGAAGGAGAATTGTGGGTAATTTTCAGAGATTGGCACTTTATCAACCATTACTACTCTTTCCCTCTAAAAATTTTTTATCACATGTCAAAATCTACCTGTGTTTTAAGTCCCGTAACCCAGAGGGTTTGCAAGGCTAGCAGAAAGCAGGCAAATAAGCTAGGAAAAGCTCTGTTTAAATAGATGAAGGTTTGGTAACATCACTTCCATCCTGGGTTATCCCCTTTCTTTGAACTATTCTGGGGGAAAAACCTTCATCAGAATTAATATTTTCCATCTTCAAGGTCAAACAGGAATTGGCCACACATCAAAGCCCCTGACGGAAACCCTGACTCTGGGTTGAGGAGGCATGTTATATCTTTCCCTGATAAAATAGCGTGTTTCTAAGCGGCTGCAATGCTGCACACTAGGCCATGTAGTCTGGCTGGAAAGAACAAACTTCTCGAAGGATGAGCCTGAAGGCCATCCTGGCCAAAAATACCATCACTAGAGTTTGGAAGACATCACATTTTACCTGCACATTTAACAGTCATTCCAAAGAGCTACTAAGCTCTGGACTGGTTGGGTTTTAATAAAATCCTTAAATTATGGGGCTCATCAGCCCATTCAGGGTGAGGAAGCTCAACCCTGGACCGGTATCACGTCCTATTACCTGGAGTAGCTGTAAGACTGTTTCCAGCCTCATGAAAGTGAGAAATTTCTCCCCATGGAGAAGCCTAAACACAACCTTATTTCATCCTCGCAATGCCAGGACTTCCAGTGGTGCAAAATGCAGAGAGGCAGCTGAGCTCTGTGTGCACGCACCTCTTCATCGCTTCGTATAGAAAGAGTATCTGATAAAAGACACGAGCAGTAAAATTTAACCTGCTTTCTTTGGGAAATATTTACGCTGCTCCTAAGGATTTACTATTTTTCAAATTTAAATCTCTCATTCTGTTTCATTTTTCTTTTCAAAATTCCCAGACCAAGGGAAACTCTCTACAGACTAGTAGACCACCAAATCTTCAGTTTTTCATGTTTGGAATATGAGAGGGAGAAAATCTCTCTGAAACCTAAATATTTCCCCCCTCTAAAGACCAGACCCATTTTTGGGGAAAATATGCAAAAGTGTTCTCCTCAGGCTGAATGTTGTATGCAGTTTCAGCTTAATGCACAGCTTTATAGCAGATGTAGAAAATAATCAAAATGGGAGGATTTCTGGGAATACTGGAAGATCTTTACTGTGACTGCAGAGCAGATCCTGACACACTATAATACTGTTTTTGTCTTAATCATCAAAAGTAAGCTATAGAGAACAAAAATTCTTTGTTTGACAGAAAAGCAATTGCTATTTCTTGTAAAACATATAATATATTCCAGAAGACCTAAGGGTTTACTTTCCAATAAGGATAGAAAAAGATGTGCGCCCCACTGTGAGCTCACAGTAAGGCTGTTTCATGTAAAAAGTTGGTAATTAGTCCCCGAGTGAATAAAGTAGAGGAGATAAGAGACTAATACTTACTGTAGCAACACAAAACACTTTTTCTAGTTGCTAGGATTTAAAGGGTGTGTGAGTGGGAGGGGGGGACCTATTCCTACTCATTTAATTTACAAGCATCTAAGCCTCAGAAAATGATTTCTTGCATTAAGCTTAAACATGTGTACTTTAAATTGTTACTAACTGATGTAAAGATTGATAAGAGACACTCCAATTGTAAAAAGCAGACAGGAATGAAGAATTATATGAAAGCTGTTGTACACATCAGTAGCAGGTTTCACGCTCATTGTACACAACTGCCTTCAGCATTACACCAGCATCGCCTGATGTTTCACCAAGTTAACTCATTAGAATTCAAAGGCTCTTTATGAAAAAGGAAATACCTGGAAAACTAAATCACGTACCTTTAGCCAGAGTTACACAATAAATACTGAGAACAAAACCACACCCAAACCACAGGAAAACCATCTACTTACAAACCAAAGTTATTATTTAATAACATTTGTATCACAGTCAGCTAAATACCAGAAGTGAAAACTGTACAGCATTTCTTGTTCTACAAGCAGAATGTAGAACTACTGGAAATAACTTAATATTCATGTTTTCCTTTGTTGTTATTCATCTTTATTAGAGCTAGAGTTTGTGATTCTCTCTCAAAAATAACTACGCAATTTATATTGCAACTATGTGTTCAGCAAGCCTCTTTGTTAACAATATGCAAAATACTATACAAGAGCTTGAGACATGACAACGGAGTTTTACACAGTGCTCTCAGCACACAGCTGTCGACTTCTCTCTCTCTATTTGATTTGTCTCGTCTGCTTTACCGCAGCGGTTATTGTTAATGTGCATGGGATGAGAGCACTTACCAAAAGCCGTATCCAAAAATCTTGGTTATTTCATGAAGACTCACTCCAAAATACATAACTGGTTGTCAGGTTCCGTCTACACCCGCACTCTAATGATTGCTGCCTCGGAGAGGTCTACAAACAGATGAATTCTGTAATGATGTCCTAAACTATAATCGTTTGGACTATGAGTATCTCATTCAGTATAGAAAGAGTCAGGAAAATTCTACATATTTTCACTGGTTAACTAATAACATCTTCTTTACAAGCACTGAGCCTCACCACATGTATCAAGAATTTGTGAAGAGGAAATACATTAAAAATATTTCCTCTGGCTGGATGTTGTATAGAAGCCCCAGAACCACTTTTAGTCTACTGTTAGTGTTAATTTGATTTGTTTTTACATCTGACTTCAGTGCTTATGTTGTCACATATGAGTATTTAACGAAGTGTTCACTGAGATGAGGAAAAAAACCCAACACAGACCTTCTTTCCCCACAGTTCTGCAACTTCCGTGCAATTTGAGCCAGGCCACATACATGACGAGCGTATATGAACACCTATACAACACACAAGTACACCTACTGCCAGAATCCACCGATCCTGTATATGGGTGTAATATAGATAAAATTTTATGTCTCCTTGCGATTAGGAGTATGATATCAATACAGCTGAAGACAGAATGCATCTCTATAAAACATACACCAAATTTTCCGCTTTTGCAGGAAAATACGGAAAATTTGCAATTCTCAGATTTTGTTTCTTCTTCATCTTTGGAAAAATTGATTTTATGATGTTGCCAATAAAAATATATTCCATGCAGTAACATGTAGACAGAGAGCAAAAATGAGAAGGAACCTGGTTTTCTAAGAAGTCAGCACAATTTAACCTCACGGTATGGTTCAAAACAGACAGCAACAGAAAGATGCACTTTGAATTTAAAGTTTCCAAAACTTCCTGATCTTTAAAGTTATTTTTAACAGGGAAAAAAAAAAATTTCAAAATACCGATTCTGAAATCATTATACATTTCATCTTGCTGTTTAACACAGTTTAATCTCCAGCATGGTCCCTGTTTTCTGTGGGAATTTCTTATGTTCTAACAATTCATTCATGATTGCACTTTGCATCTGAAAGCAACCTATTTAAAATAATTGTTACTGTTCCTTTCTTAACTTCATGAAAATATGCTTAGAACACCCAATTTTTAAACCAGGTTACGCTTGCTACAAAATACCTTGGGAGTTTTATGTAGGTACATAAAAAAATAAACAGCTATATTTTGTGTGAGAAAATGTCCAGTGTAATACAGGAAAACATGATTATCCAAAGATCTACAGAGACACTGGCAAAAAGACTTTGGATAAATGAGTTTGAATAGCTAAGGGACCAGGCACAGCAGCTTTGAAGTTTCCAGTTCTCCTCACTCTGGATAATGCAAAGTTTAGATGATCTTTTTTGGACAGGCGTCATAATTTAAGTATTGCTAGCGAGTTCCCTAAGCCAGCTAGCAAAATTATGAAAGAGGTCATGTTCCCCAGTTCCCAGTCCAGGAGCCACTTGCTTATTTTCCACAGTGAAAGCGGCACAGGAAAGGGGTAGGCAGTAATGACCACAGCAGGAAACACTCACTCCAGCTCATGCAAGATTGAACCTGCAATGCAGCCAGCATGCTCCAGAGAGGCTCCTGCTCTAAGCCTGTAACTCAGGCTCCGGACGCTGTGCGTGCTACCCTGGGCTGCCACTGGAATCTCTGGCATCCTTCCTATCCTCTTGTCCTGAAGAAAATGTTTGCCTCCTGCAACCACTTCCCTCATGTTCCAGCACACAGTTATGTGCAGGAACCAGTATTTGCTTTATTTAAAGCAATGTTAGGAAAAGGTGCAGCGAGACCAAATTTACAAAGCCTCCCAGGTTGCTGATGGATTGGGAGAAAAACGCGTTCCTGTTTTGCAAAGGAAAATGCTCATTTTCCCTCCAATCAAAGGCTGGCATTTACAATGCCAAATTCCCCATCTCCTGTGCCCCAAGAACATCCACTGAAGAGCAGATTTGTCTTTATACAAAGTGAATCAGCAGCATAGTTATGCTCAGTATTGCCGTGCTTTAGCATTACAAGATACTGTGTTACAATACTCTACTGATGGTATAAGTGATTAAACATCAACCAAAACAAGTTCTCCCAGCAAGAGCACTTTGATCACCTCACTCTCTGCATTACAGCAGCGCCGTAGTTTGCAAGCTTTGGAATAACTTCTGCATTCTCTAGACATGTTGAAAGATGATGCCAGCCGAGTAATTTTTACACAGGGAAGCAAATAATGAGGAGTTAATATACTGGCATTTATCTCTGACCAGCATTTCCAGAGCTTGAACTTGCTGTATAGGAACAGAAGATAATCAAACAGAGGCACAGTGAACAAACTGTACCTGCCTTACTGATGCAAATGCCTCTATTGTCCAATACCAAAAAAAAAAACCAAACCCCAAACTGTGTTGGATTTCAGAAACCATATTCAGGTTAAAGAGCACTATTCTTATCTGGTATTCCACCCAAAGGGCAATGATTTAATTTTATAAAGATCATTAGTCAGTGAAATATATATTTTAGAGAGCTTCTAGTAGGGAATATTATTTTGGCAGTCACTGGAGTGTACCAGATGGTTCATTAACATAGGCTAGACAAGTCAAAGGCTTTCAGAATCATTTAGAAAATGTCAAACAGAAACAAGAACCCTGTCACTTTTTATTAGAATTAACTACATCATACCCTGGACACAGATTTCACCTTGGGTCAGAAAAATTAATACAGAAATATATGAATTGTGTAACATACTAGGTTAAAGATGGGGCTTCCTCTTGGGACTCATTTGCTAGCAATATATTACGGTCTTCTACTTTAGGAATCCTCAACCTTTCTTTTTGTAAGCTAAGAAAAGAGCTGACCTTGCTCAGACTTCATTGGTGTCTAATTGATTTGAGGTATATGCAGAATTTCAACAAGACACTCTGCTAAAGCTCTTTTGTGATCATTTTCCCAGGAAAGTTGGCAAAAGGGTTCACTGAATATTCAGCAGCTTGTAAAGCATGCTTTTGTCAGGAGGAAAAGAAAATACATCCATTTAGTGAAACACTGCCTTCGTAAACAGGAATTAAAATGCAACTGAACTGTTGTTACTTTTTTTTGTTATCATTCAGATGTCAAAAATCTTGAGAACTTCCAGCTTGTGGAAGGTGTTCAGGAACAAGTGAATGCTGCTCTGCTGGACTACACAATGTGTAATTACCCACAGCAAACAGACAAATTTGGGCAGCTTCTCTTGCGACTACCAGAAATCCGGGCCATCAGTATGCAGGCCGAAGAATACCTCTACTACAAACACCTGAACGGGGATGTGCCGTGTAACAACCTTCTCATTGAAATGCTGCATGCAAAGAGAGCATAAATTATACCCGTTAGAGCTTTTGCTTTCAAGGAAAAAAAATATATATTCTGAACTGCTCCAAGCAACACTAATTAAAACGTAGTTTTAAGACTTTGCAAAATGATATAATAATCAAATACTAATAGTAAATAAGTGATGTATCAGGGTATTTGTATTGCAAACTGTGAATCATATGCTACGCATCCCCAAAGGAATCTGTATAGGACTTCATACTGGAGTGAAGTGAGCGTACCGAGTGGATACTATCAGCAATGTCAACATGAAAAAGGACAGCACGATTCTTGTATATTTAACCCTGCTGATTGCCAACATGAAGAAACTTAGGAGAAAAAAAACTGATCCATATTACCAAGCTAAGATAGTGGGGAATTTGAGCACACTGAATTCCTTCACTGTATAGCAGGACTTCTAAAACAGTTATAATAGATGCAAAACTGCATCTATAGCATCTTCTGTCATCCTTCCAAGGACCCAACACTTACTTCTTCTGTGATAAATGATGTGGCATCCATTCAACAATCTGTAAGAGAGAGCTGGCCTAGGCCTCGTGCTACGTAGTATCGCCACCTAAGAGGCTGGTTTTGACTGTCAGTCTCTCAGGCCTGCAAATCGCTAATACGAAGAGTCTGTTATCCAGTTAGCTTGGCATTCTTACTATGTTCTGAAGTTTGTTTTGTCACGTGTTCATGTTGTTCTATCAGGCAGTATCCCTCTTCTACTACTGTCAGCGGGTAGCTATTAAACAGAGAAGAAAATATTCCAAAACAAAGTAGTCAATTCAATTACACACTTTACCTAGTGCAGTGGCTAAAATACGGCTCCGCTATATATTCATGGCCATTTCCAAATAAAGGAAATGGAGATATTTTAGCCACCACAAACAGTAGCTTCTTTGACACACACACAAAAAAATATTTTCTAGGACATCAAACACTGATGTTAAAAAACTGAAACTAAAATTTTAAAAAATGCATTTAGTGATGCAACAATAGACAAATAAATTTTGTGACCTGATGACGCCATGGAACTTATTAAGAAATTATCTTTAAAATTGCCAGTAATTAAGAAACTAAATTTCAATTCAAACATCCAGTATCTAATGAAACTTTTTCTTTTTGAAGTTAGGTAATACACATCTTTTACGCAAAGAAAGAAGAGTGATACTGCTATATCTATGTAGGCCAAAGTCTGCTGCAGAACAAATATTAGAGAACAAACAATTCTCTCTCTGTTCAAATGAAGATATCAGTATTAACATGTAGTGCCACAGTTATAAGTCTTGCCTTATTTCATTATCCTTAAAGGTAACTGTGCAGGTGTGGATCAACATACATTTAAAATAAAGTATTAAACTCTAACATTAACAAAACATAGTGTTTACATTCTTTAGGTCCTGTGGGGAAAAAACTGTGATAAAATTGCAGAGCAGTGATTTCCTTATTATTTCTTTTAAATTGGTAATTATTTTACCAGTACTTAATTACTGTATGTCGTGAGACACTAAAATCAATAGGGGTATTTCATTTTCACTTTAATTTTTGAGATTATCGGCTGCACAATCACTTGTAGAGACTGTATAAAATCCTAAACCTTTAATTTTTTTCATGAAGATTGCTGGCTTTTGAATAGTTTATTTATATTGTATATGATAGTTTCCACTGTAGACAATTATGATGCTAATTTATTGTTCTTTGGTTTCATCTTTATATAAGATATAGCCAGAATGAAGAAGCCAAATATATGTGTTTACTGTAGCATGTCTTCAAGTTAGTGGAACATAGTTCAGGGACACACAAGGGTCTTTACAACTTAAAATCATTCACTTGATTAAAGGTCTGTAAATCTTCATAATCCTACATGTAGTTTATTTAAATCTATTGTAAATTATGTGAGTTACAGCTTTTTCTGTTTCATGTGAACTTGAAAAGGTGCATTTCATTTTTTCCAACCATTCATACGTTGTGTACCAAAGACATCAGTTATTACATCTACATTAGTACAAAGCACACTATTTTAATCGCCTGTATTAATCAGCTCTGATATTCTGTCCATGCATAGGGTACAAACACAGCAAAGCCTAGCGTCTGCGACTCCTAGGTGCCTGTCTTATATCACAGAACACACGTACTGTTGTACGGACCAAAAGCAAACCAAGCATAGCTCCCTTAGTCACCCCTCACCGCAGACATGCAAGCATTATTTAAATAACAGCGTTCTCCCTCAAGCGAACTAAATTAACAGAAAGTAAGATGCGAGTGGTAATTGACACTGCCTGTGAAATATGCATACCCATGTGTATGAGATAAGCATGGCCATTCCTCCCTCCTTACAAGAGAAACAAAGCATATTTCAAGTGTTTGCATTCTGCATTTTGTCTTTTTTTTCCTGTTGAAATGCTACAGTGAATCTCACTGAATATTAAAGACAAAGCTTAAAAAAATGTTGCTAACTGTATTCACAGTACCATTATGTATATACAGGACAAAAGAATTAAAATAAGGTGATAAGAGGAAAGAAGAATTTTTCATACAGTATAATGGAAACAATTTCAGATAAACTAACATATATTTGCCCATATCTGTGGTTCCGAGAATCCCACTAGATTGCCCAAAGAACATGAAGAACGACAACCAAAAAAATACAAAAAAAGTCACCAACACCCCTCCCACCCCATGTTAATTGTTAACTGCTTTGTAACCAGACATTTACTTCTGACTGCCTTATTGATTACAGGACATACTAGTAAAAGCAGACTAAAATTCAAAGGGTTTGGCTTTGGCTGGTTTATTATAGTTGTTCTGTGTTTGTAAACAGACAATCTGTAAAGTCTGACTGTTTGTATTACAGATGTTCTGCAGCTGCCTTGGATTTAAATCCATGCAACTCTTAGAATGTGCAGTGAGTTACTTGTTGAAGTTGAAGTTCTCTTACTGTATCGGTGAAATACATATTGTCATGTCAGTTCTTGCCAGGAGTTTCTCATCGTCAATGGAATTTTTTTTTCAGTATTTCAATAAATATTGATATGCCCGTGCTGATTACTTTATAATTGTCTTTATGATAACATCGTTCCACTGAAATGAACCACCAGTCAAAAATCAGTTACTCAGAAGAGGAGAGTAAAATGCAAGAGAAATAAGAGCGCCAAAAGGAATTTCATGCAGAGCAGAGGACAAAAACTTCGACAGCAGCACCTTCGAAAGCTCAGACAGCGGTGGTGAAATTGCCTAGGCTGAAGCAAAATAAATACAGCTAAACAGGTCAGGAAAATTGAATCTCTAATCAAAAAGGAATTTACTAGTTAATACGTACAAATTAATACATTTCGTCTCATACTGAACACTTAATTTTCACTTTACATGTTACCCATAAGGAGTTAAGCAGCCAAAACATCAGAGAGGGAAAGTGACAGAACAAAAGAAAATCAGGTAACAGGATCCAGCAGAGCTCAGGATAACCTCTCAGCAATGTAAATGGGCGGCAGGGCCAGGGGCAAACCCACAGCTTCCAACACAACTGCCAGCGGAGGCTGCCAAGGAGGCAGATGCTACTGCTACTAGAGAAAAATATTTTCCTAAAGTTGCCCTCTGGCTCATCTGGTTGTCGTTTCGAGAGCAGGAGGTGAAGTGGTCCAAGAGAGCTTGTCAGCAGAACCCTACTGTTTTGAGACCAAGTCCACCGCCCCCCCTGAACTGTCTGGTAGTTGCAAAGGGGCTGTTCTCCAAGGTGCCAAGTGTTAATGCTTCAAGGGGAAAACACAGGGCTATAATTAGTTATTTACAAATCCCACGCTTGAACGAAACAAAGCTGGTTCAGAGTTGCAATAAAAATACAGTAAAACAAATAGGATTAGGTGACTTTCAAGTGAGGGAGGATTATTTTAACTTTTAGGAATCATAACTGAAAACCATGATTTTGCATAAGACCCAGGGGAGACTTCAGATATATATTTTTTTGATATATTTTAGGTAGTTTTCCTTACGAGATATATATTTTGAGGTGATATGTTTAGTATATACACTACGCATTTAAATTACGAGGGGATTTATTTTTAACTGAGTCTGACACTGGTTTTGGAACAATCTGCTGTATGTTTTCATTGGAAACATGGAAAGAATGAGTTCAATGTAACATAGGTCAGATCACTACAATACTTATCTTGACAGTTTCCTGGAATACTGAGTAACACTTTTTATTAACCTCTAACTCGAAGCCCATAGTCTAGATACTTCACAAAAGTTCTAACAATATTTCTACCTTCTCCAATATAGTTGCTATTGTTTTCCAGGAAAATTCTACATAGGTACATCTGCTGCAGTCTGAAATTTGGAATGGCAGACAAAGAGCATTAAATTAATGGCAAGCCAAGAAAGTTACAGATAAATTTTAGGGGCATCAGATCCTAGAGTTTTATAACCCTGTGATGCTGGCAGAAGCCCAAATACTTCTGTGCCAGTCCAGCAATTTCAGTTGCATATAAGCCTGTAGAGAAAAGATTCATTTTCTAAGGGCAATTTGCCCACAATATGAAAAGCCTTTGCCAAACGATAAAGGCCTAAAAACGAGATAAACGAGAGGGCCTGACCCTCAGATTGAGCACAGACATGCCTACCCTGATGTCAGTGGACCTAAGCTGAAGAGAGTAACACTAGAAGCTACTTGATACATACAGTCTGGTCCAGGACACACCAGTGGGACAAGACAAAGCTTCCCTTCAGCAAACATGTTTTCCAAACCCCTCATTTGCTCATTTTTGCTCCTCTGCAGAACAAAACGCTCTCCAATTTATTGACAGTCTTGAAGTCTGGCATGCAAGCCTGGACTTGCAATACTGGGTGAGTTTTCACCATTGCCCCAAGAAGGTCCTGACCCTTATTTTCCTATTCACTGTAATTTCCCTTAGTCCTAGATTAACTATTAGGCTTATGGCAGTTTCTGCGATGTATGTCCTGTGCACACCTAAGTGGAGAACTCAGATGCAAGCTAAAGCAAGGTGTCGGTGGAATGCAGACTCCCAGTGCTGTCTGGATTGATGGTGGCTCAGCTGCAGTGCCCTGCCTCAGTAAGGACTACAGATTTTAACATTAGTTAGTAACAAAACACAGGGTGAAACAAACATGAGAAAAACCTAGTGCTGGAGTCATAATTTTGTCCACTTGCATCTTGCTCTTTCTATGCTTGAGGATCAGTAAATTCCCTATAAAAGGGGGAAATGACTCTCCATTTGAGATGCAGGGTGTTAGGATGCTTCCACTAACACCAATTGTTCCTCATGCTGCTGCAAACCAAAACCTTCACAGAGCAAGAGCCTCTCTGTGCGGCATTCATGTCAATCACCCTGCGACTGACGCTGCTGAGTGTTTGCTGGATGCTACCAATCCACGCTGTCAGTTGCAATTACACAGTAAAACAGGGACTCTGCACCAGAGGGAATAAAGTGTGGTTGTGGAAAGGACCCCAAACAAGTCACTGTTTGTACAACAGAAACTGCTGACGGGCATAGTGGCTGGCATGCCTACAGACGCATGCACACCTGCCACATCCCACCTATGGGAATTCCTAAAGCACATTCAAACATCCACTGCCTCTGTTCCTACACAAAATATTTCATGAGGCACTGCTCCCCGGGGGACACCAAGCTCCAGTCACCTGCACACCTTGATTCCTGTTTCGCAGTGGTGTCCTTCCACTCGTGTAAGCAAAAGAGTGTTCCTGCAGAATAACAGAGAAGTGAGGCAGGCCTTTCCAATCAATACTGCGGTGTTTGTATCTTGCACTACATCTCTATAGCTGTCCTCCTCTTTACAATTGGGTCTCAACCTACATGCATGAAAGAAGAGAAGTGCTTCAGAGCGCTCTGTGTCCTATAGCAAAGCAGCACATTACAGCTGTATGTTAAGAGAAGGTCTGTGAGACTGCCTGCATTCAAATTCCACAGTAATAAATATGGAGTATTGTAAATGTCTATTATGATCAGCCATAACTACAGTAGAAAGCAAAACAGATAACAGGGGAGGAATAGCTCCAAAAGTAAATAAAATAAAAAGGAAGCACATGGACGTGGAAGAGACACGACGATATTTATGAAACATATATTTAACCTTTATTCTCTTTTAATCTAAAGGAAAAAAACTAAGTAAAATATGTTGGATTATTATCATTGCTTTGAGGTATTAACAAGGTCTGAATAAATTACCATTTATATATTTTAGGGACCTGCCACAGTAAGTAATACTGGTTTTAATTTTCATTTAATAAACAAAGTTTTATTTTACAATATATATAAATGACAGATAAAAAACATGACATGGAATAACTGATTGAATACGTTTAATCAATTCATTCAACTCACACTGTGAAAACAGAAGCTTGCTCTTGGAGTATGTTTTTATTTAAAATCAAACACTATGGCTGCCTTACAAACTATGTCAAATTATTTTTTCACTTAGCAAATTCAGTTGAAATATTCTACAGCAATGTCATACTCTTCCTAAGAAGACCTTCCTATGGGTCATACAGAACCTCGGACGCTGAAGCTGAGAGAGGCGCTGACCCCAAGAAAGTGAGGCTGGGGCACGTCTCACAATTTTTGTTTCTTTCTTTATGTTAGTGTCCCTCCTCTGCTCCCTCCCATTACTGAAAACCCTGCTGATCCTCTCCACTCCCTCCTATTGACAGCCCTTGCTCTTCACATGAGCCTCCTGCTGCCTTTCCCTTCCTTTTGTACCACTCAGATTCCCACACCCCAACTCATGCTACACATCTCTGCTTTAATTTTCCTGTTCTTTCTATCACAAACAAAACTCACAAGTCAACTTTACCCAATGCATCAAGATTTTCAGGAGAGTTACCTATATGCTGGGGAGGGGGAAAGGTCAGGGACGCAATATTGTCTGCATGTTTCAAAGCAGCCAAGTGACCACAGATGTCAAAACAGGAAAGTGACTGCTGGACCTGGTCAGAGCCGCCTGAAGAAACCCCAGCCAAAAGCAAGACAAGGTCACCCGTCAGCCCGCTATGTCTTGGCGTACAATGACCAGCTCTACAGACCTAAATAATCAACAATTCTTACCAAACATTGTTTTCAGAGGGAAAATAGGAAATATCTAAGAATTTTAGTTCAAGAACAGCACATAATAGTGGAATCTAAAAAGGGGAACAGCATCAGGGCTAGGATTAAATTAAGACAGACTTTTTTTCTCCAACAATGTGCTTAGCAATATTCAAAATAACCAAGAAAACAGTCTTTGCCAAAATGAGTAAATGGAACAAAATTTTTCTTTTCTTTTATTTTTTTCTTTGTTTTGGGTTTTTTTTTATATATCAAACTGCAGCACAAGCTTACCCCTTGGGCATTCTGCACGGAAAAGAGAAAACTAAAAAGAAAACCCACTGTCCTTTCTGGGGTGACAGATTTAAGACACTTTTCCTTCTCGTCAGAAAAACTGGCTAGTACCTCACCCGGTGTGCCAGGTTCCCGAGGAACATCAACAGCATCAATAGTGTCTCGGTAATGTTTAGTTCAGGACAGAGCAACAGCTCCAAGTAGGCAACAGGGGCCGTGGCCTAAATGCCGCAGGCAGGCGATGCAAAGCCTGACTGCTCCACGACTGATGGTACAGCACATGGGCATCAGGGATTGCCAGCCTGTAAATAGGTAGAGGAGGTAGATTCAGTGAGATTATCTGCTGCTCTGGAACTATGCTCCCCCATTTATATACTTGGAAGTAATTAATAATGCAGAATCCATTTATTGAGTGTGAGAGTTGTGAAGTAGAATATTAATAACAGATATTTTCAAATACTTAGACTATAATTGACTTATTAAAAGATCACTGTACTGATGCTATAAGCTTCACCCTGACTTACCTCTCACCTCATTTGTTAAATTTACATTTTGGCACTGTTTGGAGGTTGATTTCGTGTGAATAACTACACACAGAAATAATATATACAAAACAAGAAAAAAAGCTCCAGAAAGGAAGCGATCACTTTAGGGTCATAAAATTGAGGCCAAGGACATTAGAAAAACCCCGTTTTCTTCCTGGTAGTTACTTTGTAGTTGTTCTACTTTGTTTTAACGCCTTCTCATGAAAGCCGTAAGTACTAAAATACAAACTAAAGGGGCCAGGAAGAAAATTATAATTTGTTTGTAGTTTAAATAATTATTTTGGGAAAATGTGGAAGTACAGACATACTTGTCATGTTCCAGAAGGCAGACAAAAGAGCAAAAATTCTCGTCTCACTTTTTTCTTTAAAAAAAAAAAAAAAAAGGAAAAAAAAAAATCTGTTG
>VZSC01002548.1:127102-167163 GCA_013398225.1 Steatornis caripensis
AAAAAAAAAAAAAAAGGAAAGAAAAAAATCTGTTGTATTTCAATAGGTCTGTTAGCCATGAGACATTTGAGGATCAGGTCTGTAGAGTACAGCTTGTAAAAGAGATGCCTCCTGGAGATCCGGAGCAGATAACCCAGGAATCCCTAATTCTCTTCAGTCACAAACTCCTCTGTAATCCCACAAAATCCCAGGGATATGCTGCCTTGATCTTCTTCCCACCTGTAACACACAGCCAAAGCTGACCTACATCCTACACCAGTCCAGAAACACAATTATTTGTCACAATAACATTTTAAACCTGTAACAAACATGAGAAATAGTTGATAAATGCCATGAGGACGTGAGGTTTTACTGGTGTATCCACCCTGGAGGGAGACTGGCTGCCTCAAGAGCACCCAGGCTGCTCCGGAGGGGCAGCCTTGAGAGGTTGGATTTACCAGGCAGAAGGCAGCTTTATTGCACATCTCCTGGCATTCACAAACAAAGCCTGCCTTTGGGGATGGCCTTTTAATGACAGACTCCCCCCGTCCCAAGGTACTAAGGAAGGAAAGAGAAAGAACTGAAGAACGAGGCAAGCTCTCCTGGGAGGAAACACAAATCAGGACAAATTCCCTCTTTCCGTTTCAAAGGATTTTTCTTCAAGTTATTTGGTATCATTTCAGTCAAATGCAAGCAGAGGTTTCGACATGTTTCTTCTGAGAGTATTAGCCTCTCTAACAAGTCTCGCTGTTTCTCTCCCAGCTCTGATTTCCCCAAACACACGATGTGCAGTCGTCGGCGTGCTAAGTTAACTGTTCCTCCCTTAGGTCATTATTTCCACTCCTTAATTGTTCTTTCAGCCTTCTGTAGTATTATTGTTATCCAGATTGTGTTGGTGCTGCTTTCCAAACACAGATGAGTAACAGTTCCTGCCCTTAAGAGCGTATATTCTCGAAATAAACCTTTCAAATCCTCCACCCAAGACAAAACACACCAATTACAGCTGTAACAGCCTTCAAAGGTTTTTCAAACTCCCTGAATTCCTATTTCTGACATGAAGCCAAATACACATCTTTTATTAACGTAAAACTAAGTGGAGCCTTTTCCAAGAAACTGAACTTGCATTACTAAACTGATCTTAAGGATCTGAACTTCCCGTGAAATAAAGTCTTGAGTTAAAACCTTTGCTATGCCTCATTCCCGTAAGCACCACGTACCTCAAACCACAAAAGGATCTCTGCGACCCAGACCAGGTTGGTTTATGAGCAGCACTTACATGGCACATGTATGATGGGTACAACCAACAAGACATTGCTGATGGAAATCTTCCTACTTCCACAGGCTGGGCTGTTAAAAGGTAGTCAGCGGACCTGTTACATAGGCAAGTTAAAATGGAAAAATTAACAGGCAAATCTTTACAAGAAGCCATGCAACACCACACAAAGCCACAACAGAAATGCAAACAAATTCATTCGTTCCAATTAAAGCAAAGAGAATGGCTGAAAATGACTCAGTGTTGTCAATTCACTTTTTTACATGAAAGTTTATTTCCATAGCTCATCCACATAACATAGTTTATTTGGTTTCTGGTCACTTTAACGCACTGCAAGATGTAAACTCCAAAAGCTAGTCAATCCAAGAGTGCGTTTTTCTGCAAGAGCAAGGAAGGAGAAAGATTGCATTGAGCCATTAAAAAAAAAAAGGGAAAAAAATTAAAAAAAGAAAAGCAGCCCAGGTAGAATTGTATTTAAGAGAACAATCACCTCCAAATATAAAACTTGGCAGTTAGTTTAGGAATGGGTCTTATTCTTTACTTGCTGTTGAAGTTCTAAGCACAGAGATGTGCTCCGTGATATAGACACGCTGTAAAACATCTCTCTTGAGCACACTGACCTTTGATTATTACATGTAGGTTTGTGGCCACTGATTCTCCGTGATTTGCTACTGTGTAATTTCTTCTAAGCTACACTAAAAAAAAAGCACTACTTGAGTCGTGGGAGAAGATTTTCACAGCACTTGATGTGCTGCAAGTTTTACTGCTGAGCTTTCGGAGGCACTTAGCTCATCATGCGGATACTCAGTCTATTGGGTCACTGAACTGTAATAAAAGACACCATTAAGTGAAACATTTGATGGAGGTACTTGGCTCATTGGGTCAGTTGTTATAGTTATCAGGAACTCCTTGTGAAGCTAATAGATGAAAAAATGAGCTCTTTTGATTTCCAAGACCAGCCTCTCTTTTTAAAGCGGGACACATGGCAGTTTCTAGTAATACACATGAAAACTTCAGACATTTTTATGAACACCACTGTCATTTTCATGACAGTGCTGCCACTGTCAAAGCTGCAACAATACTTAGGTCATTGGCATGTACAATCAGCACTGACATAAATAAATTTATGTTACAAAACTTGCCGGAACCCCACATTGTACTATTACGATGAAAGTGCTGAGAGTTTCACTGATTTTTAAGAATCGCTCTCCAAATCCACTGCAACCTTGCAGTGGAGCCAGACAAATCCACTGAAACATACCAGTTACATAATTTCTTTCCAAAAGCGAGACAATATTGCCTATAAAGTTAGTACAAGTTTGCGCTTCTCACTCTTCCTCTAACCTTTGTCCTATTCATTCCCCACCTATCTGCACCACAAACCCTCAGGCATAGCTCAGGCATAACTCGGTGGCCAAAAACATCACTTTCTATTAATTTTCATGCTTTAAGCGGAGCACAGCCAGCACTAGACAATTTGGTATTAGCTGGCCAATGTGCAAGCCCCAATGCAGCTGCTGACTAGCTATTTCACTACTACAGGTATATCTCCAGGTAAGTAGTCACAGAAGCCACCAGGCTCTTAGCCCTGCCCCACCTCCTCTGCTCCAAAACACCCCCTCAGGGGACCACCTGGCTGTCCCTGGCCAGCGCCGGTCGGGGCAGCGAGCAGAGCATGACTGTGCCCGGCTGCAGCCCAGAACCATGGGTGGGAAGGAAGACACCACAGTGCAAATGTTTCAGCTGGCTCTTTAGAAACATTAAGCCTGTGAAACCAGAGTGAAAGGTAATGGATTGTTTTACAATATGAAAGCAAATGTGTTGACAATGTAGTAAATAAATCCAGCTCTAGGAGAAGAGACAGGGTCCTGGAACACAACTTCCAACTTTCCTTGGAGAAAGGAGACTAATCTGGAAACACATCTCAGAAAATTCTGCTTTGGACCTCCTAGCTCAACAGGTAAAAATAAGTCTCCTTTCCTCTTTGACACTACCAGGGGTTTCCTGATGAACTAAGCTGTGGGTGATGGGGCAAACTACCAAACTCCTGTGAAGGGTTCCCACGTGCTTCACATTCATATCTTTCTCGCAGAGGAGTCTCAGTTTCAGAGGGACACTTGGCATTTCAAATACGTCCGTACGGACTAGATCAACCTGTGACTGGTGGCATATAATTCAGTAAAGGGTAAAGCAACAGAGCATAGCTCTTACAGCTCAATTATGTGGTTTTTTCTTCAAAATAGTGACTTTCCAAACATTGAGAACAGTGTGCTCACACTGCAGCTCTGGCTGATGCAGCACGTGTAAGTACACTGAGAGCAAAGAAGCAACATGCAACGTCAAACCATTTCCATGAGGTTTTCTGTCACCTGGCTTTAGCAGTGAATGCTTTTGTGTTCAGAGAGTTTGAAATGCATCATGTCTACAACTGGGAGGTATTGCTCTCTAATAATATCACTGACACTATCTCTATGATAGGTTTGTGTTTTTTTTTTTTAAAAAAAACACTATCAATTTTCATCCATTGTGCAGGAAGCTCTATGTTTGTCACTAGCACGACAAAGCCCTGACCTGGCTGAGTACCTAGCTACTACCACAACATGCATCTGAAAAAGTTTAATGCTTAATAAAGGAATAGCAAACAAGAGATGGCACTGCTCTCATATTTCTCTACTACCACCTGTATGAAACAGTTCAGTTGCTTTGTTGCCTCTCAGTATTTCAGGCTCTGCTACTTTCATTCTTATGCCACCTCCTGCCTTAATTTTAGTCAGCAAAAACTAGATAATAATCACAAAACAAAACCCACAGTTTTCTGAGAATCCATTTACCCATATGCTCCAAGTCTGGTGTCATGTCACTAAACCATCATTAAAATAATTGCCTCTGATAGCAGGTTATAAATGACTCCCCGATCAAAGACTACAGTTACTTGTATAAAATACACTGCTATATTGGAGGAACACAAGCATCATTTCTTAAACAATTCATTCGCTACTTAGGATGTGTAAATTGCATAAATAATGCTAATTTAAGAGCATAAGCCATCTAGGATATTTTAATCAGCACATTTCCGGAAGAAGGGGATTGAGCTTCTACTCCTGATCTTATCCTGCTGGATCACCAAGCACAAATGGCTTTCACAGCCCTTTTTTACACAGCCATCCCAAAAGAAACGGGACCAGTCAGTGGAAGCAAACTTTTAATATCATGGAATGGTTTGGGTTGGAAAGGACCTTTAAAGAAGGCCTGGGGCATCGCTGAGGAGATGCTGAGTTCCCATATCACACAGGCTGCCATCTTGATCCCAGAGGCAGTCACTTGATAGTTGACATGAAGCTACAAGACAGAAATAACACACACGGAGACCCTCCCAAGCAGGCAGAGACTAGCAAAGCAACATCTGTTAGGTCTAGGAACTGCTTCTTCTCACAAAATATGCCAAACTGTTCAATTGCCTGTGGCCTATCACAGCTACTGCTGCTACGCTACTTGAGTTTCCATCAAAGCCAACAAGACACACAGAAGTCATCGTGACTAAAGAAACCATTGGAAAAGGTTTGAGATTTGCTTGCGTGTGTTTTTTCACTCACTTCTGTATCAGTAACAGCGTGACAAACCTAGCAGAAAAAACCTCTTCTAGGACTTTTACCCAGTGAAATGCTCCCCTGGTATTGTACAGGTTAGCAGAAAACACCAGCTGTTTCCCAAACTAAATACAAACAAGTCTGTGTTTCTGCTACTAAGAACCTAAATATAAATTCCCTTTCTGCCTAAGGGAGGAGGGCGTGAGGCCCATGCACTGGCCAGAGCACAGTCCTAGTCCTGAGGCTGGAGGATACTGCTGGAATCCTAATTTCAAAAATATTCAGAGAGTGATGGATGAAAAAATATTAGAAGTACATCTAAAATATAACTTTCCTCATCTTTTTTTTTCCCAGACATATTACTTCTCATAACCAACTTCCCAAGATTTTCTTCAAGCTCTCCATCTAGGCTGTGGTAAATAAGACAAAAACGTTACGCTAAGCCAAAGTCATACCAGGACTATTAAAGGACAGCAACATGACTTTCTAACACCAGCTTTCATGCTGCAAAACACTGTTCCGTTGGCCTGAAAGGATGTAGACTTGTTTTAACACCCCTAGTTGGTAATGGCAACTATAACTACTTCTTATTATGAGAGATGTCTGAAACACCCACTAATGTCATAATTTCCAGTAGTTATATGCAAGAGTGGTGACAGGATCAGGAGAAATTAACCATGACAATAACTGTTACAGAGATTATCAAAATACCTAAAATAAAAAACCCAAGACAAAAAGTGGTCTGCTAAGCACTGCGAATGCATTCTAATGTAAGTCCATGCACCAGGGTCTTGCGTGGGTTATGACTGGGGTTGCTGCAGGTGCGATCTCAACTATCGGTCTGTGCACAGTCAGTTGAAACCTGTGCAGTTACAGGAATCTGCCGTGTAGGCTGGGTCAACATTTCTGCAGTGACTGTGCAGTAATCAGTGAAGAGCCGAAAATTCAGCACTTGGTATGGTCTTAACTTTGGGTACTTGAGGATTTTGTCGTTTGGCTGGGCTTTCTGAATGGCAGGAAGGAAGATGGGGGCCATTGAGGGGAGGAGGTTTCAGCATCCTCCATCTCCTCCCCACTTACGCTAACAACGCCAATGCCATCTAGAGGTCAAGATACTGTCATGTTAAAAGTGGGCAAAGTTACATATAATATTGCTTGGGGTGAAACCCGAGAAATGCAAATTTTAATACTTGATACTTTATACCTCTCATCACAAAGAATAAAAGAGCGATTTATACTGGAAAAGTTGGTTTTAGTATCTGGGAATGCTCCTGAACTTCCCTCTCAATGGGTTCAGGAAAGAATGGTATTTTACATCTGCCTCTGCAGGCTTCTGATTCTAAACACAGTAGAGGAAAAAAAAACAGGTCAATAATGGGCAAACCATGCACCCAGCTTTATGAATAGCAAAAAAGAGATTAATTAGATTAAACACCAATATTTAAATTTGGCAAATAAGTACCATTTGCAAGACCGGAGCATTTGTGAGCTGGATTTTCAACAAAACCAGGCAATAAATACAGTCTATTCAAGGACATACACGCAGTCAATAACATCCATAACATCCTCTACATTACAGTGCATTTAAAGAAGGCAAGAAATGGAAAGTTCACAAGGACATGCGCACACTTAACACCTAAAGATTTTCTCTAAGAAAACAAGATGAGTATTTAACATAATCATCAGTATTTAACACATTTTGTAATACTTTTTGTTCAAATTTGATATCCAGTTCAAGGTGAGGGGGATTTTTCAGTTTGCTTCAGAATGCTTCTCCAAAGATTTTCCAAAACTGGGTATGTCTGGAAAAGTGGTAAAACCCAGAAATGGCTGACATACACAACAAAAAATTAACAAACAAAAGCCAAGGCAAAAGTTCTTTTATGTCTCCATAAAACCTCTTCAACGTAATTTTCCCAGAAAATACAATAGCACATTGTCAGGTGTAAGGGAAATTGCAAAAAGTACCCTGGAAAAATCAGATCAAGACATTACGGAAAAATGTTGAACTCGTTCATGTATTATAGCACACATCACGCTACTCTTTGAAAGGGAATGAAAACTTGCCATTGGCTCCAGTGAAGGCAGTTTCTCCTCCCCTCCTCATACTTCCTGTACATTCAGACAGAGAATTTGCAAGCACACAGCTCTGACCTCAGTTTTCGTCTCTTCAGAAGAAGCCTCTAGTTTTCAGATCTTCCTAACTTGTTCTTGCACATCCAAGATCTTTTAAAGTTTCACTGTAGTTTTAGGTATAGAAACACTACTTCATACACACAGATGCTTGTGTGCTAACCCATACAGTTGGTAATGTTTTGAGTAATGCATCATAAGAGCAATGGCACCTTAACGATGTATTACATTAATACATCATCAAAGCTATGACACTCTTATGATATATTAGTTTAATATATCATAGCAGTGCCGTATCTTGGATAATGTATTACTCCAAAACATAGCAACAGCCAGAAAGCTCTCAATATAAGTTTTGTGGTGTTTTCAACTTATTTACATTATATGAGTTTGGGTTGTGGGGTTTTTTTAAAGTTTCTCAGAAATAACAGTGTTCACTAGGGACAGAAGACTGCAGTTATCTACTAATAAATACCAATATTTCCAAGAAGCTATTTCTCAGTCCATCACCTAATGCACCCTAATCCACAGCGCGGATTATCGCGCTGGGGTACACATAGCTGGGGAGAAGAGGAGTGCTGGTGTGCACCTGTCTTCTGCCCTGAGCCCCGGCACACAGTGCTAGGGCAAGCGGAACTGATCACCCACTCTGCAGTCACACAACTAGCTCTTCCTTATAACAGCCAGCAAAGGCTCAATAAAATGATGGGATTCTTAGGGACAACCTTCCTCAAAAAGGGTTGCTGGAGAAGAGATGGAATTTATTTTTTTTTAATTTCCCTACTTTTAAACACTCTGCTCACACTTGCAGTGACGTATTAAAAACCCTTCCAAGAGGGAGATGCATACTCATCACATTACTCACCCACCCTGCACTACCCGCCAGTCTCTCTCCTCTGCTGGCAATCTATGGAGAACCTTAATGAAATGAAAATCTAATCTTTCACTTACTCATTTCATGACAGCAACATAGACCATACTAGTGAGACATATGTTAAATTACTAATAGCAATTATTTGCAGAAAGACAGAGGGAAAAAAAATGTCTTAAAAAGAGAGGTCTTCCACCCTGTTTCAAGTCCTTTACAAAAGACTTTAACCGATCATCTGCATCACATGTCTTTCCACGATATGATGAGACTTTAGTCAGTGCAGACAGTACTACCAATCACCTGACAATACAGGCAATGTTTGTAGCAATAAATCACTCTTTAATTTCTCTGATATAAAAGAATCGCATCCCACTGTTCACACATAACACGTAGGTCTCCTCTACAAGTTTTCTTGCATAACTGCCAAAACCACATAAAAAACACCTGACCAATGAATCTGTATGTCTACAAAGTAAATCAGGTTACATATGCATGCTTGTTTTGGAAAGGGGTATTTTGCAAAGGTTCAAAGGTCAAAACCAGAATACATGCTGCAACAGAACAGAACAGAAAGTACAAAAGTTAAAACAAAGTACCTGTAGCAAAGTAAAGACAGGAAGGAGAAAATAAAATTATCATCCGGAAACAAAGAGAAAAGGAAAAAAAAACAGAAAGAAAATTTAAAAAAATCCTCACAAATAAAAATGAACTGAAGGGAAATGAGAAGAAAGTGCCTTTCTCAAAAATCTGTCAGAAAAACTAAGCCCAAACAATATTAACAACGGAAGATTTCAGACCCATGCTTGCTCTTGTCACTCCTCTGGTGTAACCAAAAGCAGAAACTAGAGCATGGATAGGGAGCTCTTAGAAGTAATGGTGAATGCTATATCTGAAGCTCCCTCTTTCAGATAAGCTCATACAAGCTTTCAGGTATTTTGGTATTTGCTTGCCTCTATTTTGAGGGACTAACAAATCCTTTTTACCTCCTTCTCTCCTAATGGACCTTGGGAGGCATCCAGACTGTCACAGGAGGCGGTGCAGGAACTGAAAGACTGGTGGCAGGAGGGAAGCACAGGGGCTGGACAGGGATATGTGCCCGTCACTCCACCGACCAGTGCCCCACACTCTCACAAACTACTGACCATGCAAATTATATGGTAAAAGGGAAGTAAAAAATAACGAAAGCTGCTTGGTTGTTGTTTGGGACTATGGAGCCTAATATACAAAGCCGAAAGTTTTAAAGCTTAATCCCAAGTTATTTTTATGGCCACAATGTAAATCTTTCCTCCCATTATTTATTCATAAATTATTCATTAATTTCACTTAAAGCACTTCAAACACAATTATGCAGGTGCTTCAATTATTGCAGAAAACAATAGTAACACATACAAAGCCTTCAGCTGCATTCCCATTCCTCAGCCCCAGGCTCACTGGGCTCCTCCTTTTCTGGCACCAGAGAAGTTAGCTTAGACACAAGGCCTCTTCATTCAAAGAGTTGCCCGTTTCCTAAGGGCACAGCTCTTCCCAGACAGGAAACAAGGACACATTTAATTTTAAAGCACTTGGCTGAAGTTCCCATGAGCATCCCCAGGGTTGAGCCAAGCCCCCTCCTCAGGGACCTTCTCCCCACTCGCTCAACACTGTGGCACATCTGAGGCAGCACATTTCTCCCACCACAGAAGACATGGCCTATTTCTGCATACATACTGCTCCCCAAAACTCCAGGCTCTTTTTGCTCTCCTTCTCTGTGCTCCTGTAGCCTCCGCTGTCGAGAGGCGGCTGTGTTCGGCACACAGGTCACTGCTGCTCAACAGCTCGCTCTGGTCCTTCCTGCTACCTGTGTGGTGTGTGCTGATGGTGCTGGGATCACTTGCAGCCTCTCTGTGTCCTTTGTCCCCTGCTCAGAGCAGTGGTAGTTAGGCCTTACCACAAAGTTGCTATGAAAAGCAGCTTTGTAAGAGCCCAAGACTGCCAGTTTGGGCAGTCCTCAACTCGGTGGCTCCTGGAGGGCCTCCACCTCCAGGCAGGCTTGGGGAAGTCAGTGCCACGTGCTGGCATTAGGGTCCACCTCCACGGGCATGTGAGCAGACCAGAGACAACGCAAGGGGAGCAAGAACTGCCAGGAGGGAGGGGGAAAGTAAGAGGGACAAGGCAGGGAGGGCAGAGAAGACAAAGGCGAAACAAAGCGGTAATGCAGAGGCCTCTGACAGAAATCAGTGCTTACAGTTTCCTGAGTGTTTGGAGTTAACTGCATCCTCAGTCCAGAACTCGTCCCTTGGATGAGTCTGGCTGAAGACAAAAACACTCAACCCCTATAAAGAAATCCATTTATACATAAATAAGCCAATTTTATGAATGCAGACTTGTTTTTTCTGGTCTGTCTCTAATATCCCCTACATCAGTATTTTCCAATGGTCTAATGTAACCTGTAAGAGATGCTTTTCCCTACCTAACCCATCAACTCTATTTCTGAAGAAAAAACACATTTCTTATTGTTTGCATGCAGGATAAAGTATGTCATTACTAAGCTACAGTTAAGTTACTCTCTATTAAATTACACTTGTACACATTCTAATAATTTACAGGCAAATGTGAGTCTGGATTCCATTTTTATTTCCCTTCATTTGAATACATTAATATTCTTCTATTTCTTTGGTACGCAGCATTCTATATTTTCCCACAGTGATGAATCCTTGAGAAGCATAAAACATAAGTAGTTATAACACTACTGGGGTGGGGTGAATAAATGCTACTCATACACATTTGAACATCACAGGTCTTTGCAGAGAAGGGAAAAAATAACACACATTAGTAGAGTAAGAGATTAATGACAAAATGTAGCCTGGAAGACAAAATGGGGTGCTCAATTTTCAAAGGGTGGGAATGGCCTCATAAAAATAACTTTGCTTATCTATAAAATCAACTGCCATATAACAGACCTGAAAAAAAGCAGTTCTTTACATACACACAGTCCCTTTCCCTGTAGGTCCCAAACACATTTCACCTAGCTGAATCCCTAACTCTACAGATATGGAGAGAGCTGGGGAACAAAACCTATCCTACTTGAGTGACTTTGAGGAAAGCTATAGAGTAAGTTTTGGAGTGCAGAACAGAAATGGAAAATAAATTATTTTCATCTCCTACCTTGTCCAGTAGCTTAGTTCTCAGCATTCAACATGCATCACAGGGCTAGGGGATCCATAGGACCCTGCCCTTCCAGCTACATCTGAGAGCAGACCTGCAGTGAAGGCAGGAGGCAGAAGCCGAGATCTGTGCTGTCCACCCACCAGCGGGCACAGTCCTCTCCTTTCCTCGGTCCATCTCCAGCTCAGAAGATGTTTTTTGCTTGGTAAGCCACCTTGGCTTCCTGACATAGCAAAAGCATCGCTCTCTCCATGGTGATGGCTTTTGAAACCTGCTAGCCAGCTCCAGGTCCTAATCTTTACGCAAATACACTCTATCAGAATAAATACTAATGGAAACATCATCAAGACACATCTGTGTGAAGGAAATGTAGAACAGATCAGATGCTGAAGTACTAACAAATTTTAGTCTTAGTAGCAACAGATATTGTGCAAAGATCTAGAGCCTGACGTAAGTACTGCATAAATTAAAACTATATGAAAACGTATTTTCATTATAAGATACTCATTATAAAATACCAGCACCCAAACCATTGCCAGACTGTCTTTCTGAAGTTACTGACAGAAAAGGTCATAAAGCAAATAACCATTTCACTTGAAGAACTATAATTCAAAAAATAATTTCCCCCTTAAAAATATTGTACAATATAAAGAACCCACAAATTTAATAGGTGAACAGAAGGATTTCAATTTAGTTTTTAGAATCAAAGGTGACCTACAAAGAAAACCTAAACAGTAACCCACGCACAAAAACAAGTTCTGCACACCAAGGGTGAGAGCAGAAATTACCTCTGGAGAAGAGGGAATTTATAGCTCGTGCAGAATCCTCTTGCCAGTTGTGGGTACATACTTGACACTTCTAGTGCATCACTCTGGGACACAGTCGCTGCACTGAGGCAGCACGTAAAGCAAATAGAGAATTGCCTGTTTTTTCACCCATAGGACAGCAATGAAGATGATAATAGAGAGAAACCTTCAAAAATGGTGTGCCATACCAGAAAATGTGCAATTCTTACTGGGGACCCTCTGGGACATTTCAGTACATTAAGGAATATTCAGGTGTCTTTGGTGTCAACAGCAAACACAGGACTAGCTGGGGGACTTTATTTGAGCTATAAAGAATGTTTTCCAGAGGGTTTTAGATTTATGCACTGAATTCTCCTCTCTCATACTGCCCAGCTAGCAAGGGAGCACAAAGTTGATTTTTCAGTGTTAGATCCATAAGAAAGTTGGCTTTCTTGGCTATCTTCAATGTGACACAGCCCCAGGCCACAAAACCTGTGCCCAAAATTATTAATGTTCCCAGCAAAGTATATTTTGTGATTTTGAATTGAAAAGAAAATTCTACACCTTTTCGCGATGTCACCCCTATAGTATACAAAAACACCAGCTAACGATGACTTTTACCACATCCTATACCTGAAATATCATTTGATAACACTAAGGATTAAACATGGCACCTTACTTGCATTAAATTCTATTCCTAGTGCATTTGCGAGGAACATAACACACACTTTCCTGAAAAACTGTACGGAACCACTATCACACTACAGACAAGACAGCAATTTAATGAAATCCTCGTGTTAACTCATGACACTCCTATCCCAAAGCCCACCAAAGGCAGTGCAACTCTTCAAAGGGGGAGTGATGATGCTTCGGGGTGGGGCTTTTTTGCAAATGAGATAATCAAGCTAAAAGGAGGCAAAGGCAATGAAGCAGTCCTGGGGTGCTTCAGTGGCAGGGTCTGGGACCAAATGTGTGCCGCTCCCTCCATCTGAGCAGAGGTACACCAAGCTCGGATTTCAATGGGGAAAGCAAAAACAGGCAACACACCTGCCAGCACTGGGAAGAGCCAACTGCTAAGCATGGGAGGAAAGAAGACTATGCCTGCTGCTGCTGCTGCAAAGTCAAACAAGGACAGCTAGCACAGACTTCCCAGGCACAGCCCCATTGCCAGTGGAGGTCCTGAGGACCCGCACCTACACCGTGCTGTTGCAAGATTGAGTTGCGCAGCCCGAGAAGGGAGCTGTGCCCACCCTAGAGGCAGCCCCTCTTCAGTGGGAACGGTCACTGTATGTATAATAAATATCCTGTTCCTCTGCAGTCTGCAATCTCAGGGAATAAAGGAAAGCCATAAAAAGGTTTTTTTGCTCATGAAAAATTCATGTCCTGATGGATGGCTCCTCAGACTGACCTGGCCAGTCTTCAGCCCATGACTCCGGCCTGCAGCCCCGAGCACATCGGCAGTGGTGTGCTGCACAAGGCTCCCCCGACTCGTGACCAGGGCTCCCAGACTGGCACGGAGGAGGAGATGGGGCCTGGGGACAGCCTCCGAGCTCTTGGAGGAGTTGCTGAGGCTTTCTGCAGAGGTGTTTTCTGTATTGTAAGCCCAGAGGACACCTGTAGCTGATTTACCACTGATTCTGCATTTTGCCCAGCCGATTTTTAAATGATATCTAACTCGTACTGTAACCAGCTCAGGGAACTTATTTGACAGTTGTGCCCTGGACTTGGTTAAAAACTGTAGCACAGCTGGAGCCTCACCTGATTTGAATGCATTCATGCAATGTGAGTCAACTATTTGAGAGAAAAATGGGCAAAAAAATGAAACCATTTACTTACATGTAAATCTGAGCTTTCCTTTTTTGGGAAAGCAATTCAAGCATTTTTCTGAGAACTGTTGCCTAGTAAAGCAGTTGTTATGTGCATGTCACCTGTAAAAATTGGGCACACAAGTTAAAACAAAATGCAACAAGGAGAGCCATGCAATGTTATAGATCTCACGATCTGAAGCCAAGGCTCAAAATGATAAACCAAAAAGGTTCAAGTCCTCATTACCCACCATATAATTCAATGTGTACTTAAATTCCTCTGGTGTCAGCTCTTCCCACTAAGTCTCGTTCAGATCACCACAGGAATTTATTGCAAATTTTGCACAGCTTTTGACCTGTATCATCTTATTAAACTTTTATGAAAAATCAATGGANCAAGGAGAGCCATGCAATGTTATAGATCTCACCATCTGAAGCCAAGGCTCAAAATGATAAACCAAAAATGTTCAAGTCCTCATTACCCACCACATAATTCAATGTGTACTTAAATTCCTCTGGTGTCAGCTCTTCCCACTAAGTCTCGTTCAGATCACCACAGGAATTTATTGCAAATTTTGCACAGCTTTTGACCTGTATCATCTTATTAAACTTTTATGAAAAATCAATGGAGTTCAATCATGTTATAAGCTGTTCTTCACACATGTGTCAGTGGCAAATAGAGAAGTCTATTTATCCCAAATTCTAGAGTGAAGATGCTGAATTGGATACAAGTCTCCGATCATATGCCCATGGTGCTGATGAACTTAGAATAAAGATTTAAGAAAATAAAAGATATGTAAACTTTGGACGAAAATATGAGATTGAGAACTTGGAATCAGTGGTTTTTTGAAGGGAGGATGGGTTACAAGTTCCATAAATGCAAATTAAGTAGTTGCATCAAAAATGTTTCAAATAGACACCCTAAGGAGCTGTATTTTGATTCAAGGGAAAATAGGCAACTTCATCACACAATCTTGTCACCGGCATCACCAAGAGAAATAGAAAAGAAAACGGAAGCGTACTTTCTCCTTTTCTTTTTCACTAATGTCATTTTTAACAGCATGAGCAGGATAACAAGGGGTTGTTGGTGCCCTTGTCTGGGCTGGCGCACTCAAAGGAAAGTGCTCCCCTGGCAAGCACTGCTGTTTTGCTTGGGAGCAGGAGTGCAGGATAGTCCAAGCACCTCAGCAAAGACTTGACTGGAGAGTGAGAGAGACCTCACATGTTGAGGGTATTGATAAACACAGGCTCAGACAATATGACATCACCCACACCTGCCTGGAGAGCCCAACAAACATCGGTGTCTGCAGGGATATGGAAAAATAAATTAATAAATAGACCACCTCTCATATAAACTATCAAGCCTTGAATACGGACTCTGGGCTGCAAGGCTACTGTTGCTGGCTTACTGCTTGTTTACGCATTTTATGAGCATACTAACAGGACTAGCAGTTCAACATCGTTGACATGAAATAACATGGACACTGAAATAACTAGAAGTCAAATTCTGCAGGAACTCTCCCAGGGAAATTTAAATACTTCAAGCTCCAGTATATTGAATAACTAGCGCATAACACATTAAGATTCAACAGAAAAGACAGTGTCTCTTGTTTGTTCTATTTCTTTATTTTTCTTACCTATTGTTTTGTTTTTAATTTCCGTGAGTAAGCAGTATTGGTATCCTGCTGGCTTCCTGCTAGCAACAGGAGGAGGAAGGGGAATTTTTGCAATAATTTAAAAATACACTGAAAGTATGGAAAGGTTAAGAATTAAAAAAAAAAAGAAAAAGAAAAAAGAAACTAAACAAAGCAAAGCAACCTGACAAAATTAGCCTTTATCAAATAATCAAAGCAGATGAGAATTCTACAAAGAATGGGCTGGTAAAACTGGGTCCTCGGTAAAAATACACCTATGATATTTTAAACCAAAGCTGTGCACATACCTTGTTTTGTTTGTTTGACTTTGGTTTTCTTTGTTTTTAAAATAAAATTTTGAGTGGTCTCCAGCAAGCCATCCCAAGGTGCATAAAAGGGAGATTACTACTCACATTTCTCAGCTAGAGGCACAATGCAATATTCTACTGCAAATGGAAGAGAAATCTTTTGAAACTAACAATCTTTCTGTTTATCATCTTGCCAAATCCACGGGCTATTTGCTTTCATGCCAGTCAGGTCTTTTTCCAGGAAAAGGCAGCTGATACGCTTCTGGTAGGCAAAATGGGTTTTGCTATAAATAAAAGAAAAAAAATAGTGAAAATCTTAAGAGGAAAACAAATACTATGTTTTAAAATTTTCAAAGCCACAAATATTTCACACCAACTCTTTCACCTCCTTAATAAAGAGCGGCATTAGGCTCAAATTGATATTAGTTACATTAACTAAAACATCTGGAAAGGCTATTTACGTGTGTTCTGCATTTAATTAGAGCCTGAGACATTATATGCTGCAAGCATACCAGCGCAAAGACCTGCAGGTTTACCCAGCTAGAATGGACGAGGGTCAATAGGCCAGCTTTGACCAGCAACAAGTCTGAACCTAAGGAGCTTTATGCACAACAGCACATTTTTGCCAAATTAACCTGCAGTCTTGCGTTTTTCACCTTGGTTGCAGTGGCTATAGAAAACTGAAGTCACGCTACAATATATTGGAAAAAGGAACTAGTACCAGAGCTTAGTCTTTAACAAATGTTGAGCTCATTTTGTTGCTGCATCCTCTGAAGGGAATGCTGTTTTGCTGTCTTCAGCCTTGATTACTGTGGGGAAAAGCCCTAAATGGGATATTCTTTTGGCCTGATAGACAAAACATGTGTGTTGATGCATCTCACAATGTGAACATGGTCATCAAGGGAATTGCTGCTTAACCATTCAAAAGTTAACTTGGGTACTGCAGAGTGTTTTCATAATCTTACGTGTACTGGAAAGACAATTGAGGAAAAAAGGTTTAAAATGCTGTTTTCTGCAATTTACATCAAGTGCCTCTATAATGTAAGAAGTGAACAATAAATGATTATAAAAATAGAAAATTATAGTCAAACAATACTTTACTCAAGATATAAATACTCTCATCAGCTGTTATATAACAAAATTCATCAAGACAACTGGGAATGTCTGGAAAGAGACTCTGACCACCCTTTTGACTTCAAATAACATAGGAAATAAACTTGATTGCATTTAATGATTAGTTTAACATCTATTAAAACCAAATTTCCAAACCTCAGCTTTACTCTATCATTAAATATAATCATCCCTTGGGTAAAAAAGGAATTCATTCAGTTGTGTATATGAATGATATTTTCTTTAATGAGTTTTCCAAAGCTGACTTGTAGCTTGGGGTGTTTGCGTTTTTTGCTTGCTTTGCGGTGGGCTTTTTCTGTTGGAGATGGAGGGAGTTTTGAATAGGGACAAAGTTCAGAGGACAGGTGTCAAGTGTGAACCTTTGGCACTTCATTTTGAAGGATGAACGGCTGAGCCCACCTCAGAGTTGGGACTAGAAAAACCAAGGGCTTAAGACAAGTCTCAAACAGTCTTACACTAAGTTACACAAATCACTATATAAAGTTGCTCAGTTTCAGTCTGTAAAATGGGAACAATGATATTTTTCTACCTCACAGTGGTATTACTAAATCAAAACTCATTAATCCTTGGCAAGTGTTTAGATACCACAGCGATATAAATCATATTAATAAGCAAAGATAGCACTACCGAGTTTAATGGAGTTATTCACAAACAAGGAATAAGTGATCAAAGGATGAACTTCTTAATTTTATTAAGGGTGCTTAGATATTTTTGCCAAAATCTTTGTCAGTATCTCACAGGTTATATTCTTTGATAGCGTAAAGGGCAAAAGGGCCATTAACTTTAAAGCTAGGCCAACTGACCCCAGCTGAAGTTCATGCCCAATCCTGCTCCTACTGAGCACAGTGAAAATATGACTCCTCCTAATTCTGTCAAATTTGCAGAAAAGCTACACAATGCTCTATTTTTTTTCCTTTCAATTATGCTGGTTCAACATGCTCTGACTTTATGTTATACACTTACTCTGCTTCCACCATGTATCATTTATTTTATGGAAAATCTACTGATGGATTAATAAAATCCCTTGCAACTTCAATCTGATGCTCTATATAAATCAAAATAGCATGTGTGAAATATCTAATTTCTAATTACAGTAAAGAACAAAAAAGATGGGGGGAGGAAAATGTAAGTTCAGTGTCAGTCATTTTATCAAATAGCATCCACATTTGCTTGGAAGTAAAGCTTAATTAGCAATCTCCTTCCTCAGTAACTACCCTCCTTTAGATTGTAAGGCAGGCATGTAGGTAATTAACAGAAGCTTTCTGCTACCTATAAGAAACCCCATTAAATTCAGTAAAACTTTAGCTTTTAAAGAAAGGCATAAGTTAGCTAATGTAGAAGAAATCTGACCAGGCTAACCTGGCTATAATCAAAATTCTTTCCCATTGTGCTCCAGATTAAGAGGAAAGGACAAAGCACGGTGAACTCTGTCAGGTAAATTTGGTTTTCAGTTCACTTTATTGGATGGGGGGGATTTAAAAAAAAAAAAAAGGAAGAAAAAAAAGACTACTTAGGAGCTATATCGCTGAATAGCCAAAAAAAATCCTAACAATCTCTGTCTGTAGAGGAACTTCCATAAACATACCAAGCAAACTGCTCTGCTAAGAATCTCCCTTTATGGTGCAAACATGTTTAATTAAACTTGTGACAGAAGGAAAAATGTAAATGTGTAATATACAAAAAGTTTATTTTTAAATTACTAGACCAGGTTTTAATTGCTGATAACCTCAGGTCAGACATACAATAGGCCAGGCCTCCGTGAAGCAGTAAACTTGGCATCAGTTCTCTACATTCAGGCATGGTGTGATCAGATTTTGTTTTGCAAAGGTCATTTAATTAGTAGTATCAGTAACTCTTACTACCTTAACATTATCTTCCTTTAACTAATGATACCGTTTTGCATGTGCTAAGTAAAACAGGAATTAACAAAATTCCCATGGCTTACTTAAATGATAAATAACAAGCCATTTTAAGGAAGAAATCTCCTAGGGAGTGCGGAAAAACCTGCAGCTGAAGGCGAACAAGTCAGGATGTGTAACTCTGCACAGGCATAAACAGGAAACAGAGCAGCTTGCATTTGGATTGACAATCTGGCTCCAAATGGCTCATCTACAGCGGGCACAATGCTTGACCCCTGTCGAACATGAGAGTCATGGTTTTGTAAGTTTTCTGTCCTGATACCTCTCAGAGATCCCTAAAGTAAAGTAAAATCTTTCCTTCTCTATCATTCTGCGTGGTCAAGAAAGGTCTTGCTTAGTGAAATACTTAAAATTAATAATGTTACCTTTATTGTAAAACATTTCCTCATGCAGCCACTTTGTATAGTTTTGGCAATAAGCTCCCTGGAATGGGAAGATCAGATATTAATCATTTTGTAATGCAGAATAATATTAATCTCTCTGGTCGTTGTGTTCCAGCGTAACATAGGAACTTGCTTGACATTCTAGAAAAGAAGTCTCAAATGCTCTGCCCACCAGTGTCACCAGGGTTTAACCCTACTTCTTCTATATATTTCACGTTTCTGACGCACTGTCCCCATAAGAATTACACACTGCACAAGGTCATTGTGCAAAACCTTACCCTGGTGTTCCTAGAGCATGTGTCCTGCAAGCGAAGTTCACCATAATGCCAGGAGATGATCTCTGAGCAAAGCAGTGCTGTATACCTGTTGAGTTCAAGAATTCACGGGACAGGAAAATGACAGAAAAACTCAGGACAATAAGGTGAATCATAGACTTTTAATGACAGAGGTGTATCGACCCCTTCGATTAAATTCCACAGAAAAAGATGCCTGTAAGGAGCCATTTCATCTCTGAAAATGATGTGGGCATTCTAGAACTCAAAGGAAATTACTAGCAGCAACTTTATTCCTAAGGATGTTTGCCAAGCCAAGGATTTGGTCTTTGTACAACAAACACAGCACTAAGGAAAGGAGATTTAGCCATGCAACAAAAGAATAATAGCAAGAAGAGCATGAAAAACCTGGGAGTTTGTTCTGCTTCTCTGCAACATTTTAGGGAAAAAAAAAAAAAAGCCCACAAACTAAATTTTCAAATCAGTAGCCTGAAGTTAAATATTTCATTAAAGCTCTGAACGAAATGGAACTAACTTGAAAAAGTTATGCATACCAAAACTGGATCTGGGAAGCTCATGTTCAAAGCTTCTGAAAACAGGAATTGGTCTTGTATTCAACATAACGATTATCAGCTAGAACACACCAGGAAAAACATGCTATTTGCCATATCACCTTCACAACTAATAGTGAAACCGGGTATTAATTAAAATTTAACATTTTTATCTTACATTATGGTCACATATTGTTGTCAGAAAGGAAAATAGCTCCGTAAGACATTACATTTTATTACAATTACCTCTGTTTTGTAAGTTTTTAAAAAACCCAAACAAAATTGAGACAGCTTCAATCGTTCATTCATACATTTACAGAGACAGTTAAAATCACACTTACAAAGTGACTCACATCATATTTCTCAATAATAAAAGTAATGTAGCATCCAAACTCTTGTATTCAACATAGTAATTAACAGGCTTAGAGAGTAACAACTACGATCTGTAAACAAGCAAAAAAAAAATTGTGAGGGCATAAATTGCTCTACATGTGTATTAAAAATTACCATCGCTTTTTAATATTAATAGCTTACTAAAGAAACCTCCTGAATTTAGAATTATAATTTCCCTAACCACTTGTAAATGCACTAACTTTGAGAATTACAATACGACCACAAAAATCTTCTGCATGGTATGAACATCTCAAATATCCCTAGCATACCCCGTACAGACCTGCAGAACATGTTCACCAGTAGCCTTGTTTAGATGCTACAGAGCCGTATTTATTCACACTATAAAAAGTGTGACAGGATTTCTCTCTCACAAGAAATATACATGGTTTTGTCCATTTGTGATAGTGCTATCGCTGACAAGCAGCTGAATGACAGCGCAACTTAGGGTTTTTTTCTAGTGCTTCAAGCACTTTTGGTCGTTCTTTGAAGAACGGTATACAATTAACCAGAAACCATGCTTGCGAAATACAGCACTGTTTTGGAAAGATTTCCTCATTTACACTCATCTTCAGAATTTCATTGCAGCTTCATGAAAAACAATAGACTGAGCTAAGCTTGTGTCTTGCCAATTAATTTATTTTAGTGAGTAGAAAGGTAGAGATCTGGACTTTCAGTAAAGTGGATACCAGGAGCAAGGGTCAGAGGAAGGAGATGTAAAACGTCAGTTTGTCACTTACACATCTTAATCCCTAATAAGAAAGCAATAGATATCTCGGAGTCTTTCAGGGAAGAAAGCAAACAGCTCCCCACACAAACATCCCCATCGGACAGCCAGCAAGCACCAGTGGTGCTCTGTGCTAAAGCAGCAAGGCGATCCGGTCTGGCAGCAATCGGTGATGTGCTCGAGAGGAGCTGGCACGGTGCGGTACGCGCTCCATGCTCCACGCGTGTTTGGTAGGGGAGGGGCTGGAAGGAGGCTAAACTGGGGCAAAAGCAATGGGAAATTGGATGGAGCAATCAATTACAATATTTGAAAGCATGTGATTAGCATACAATGACCAATTTCCTATTTTAAAAAAAAAATCACGTTCAGCAGCATGTATTTAAGGCATATTCAGAATGTTATTTTAACACATTAGCAACAATAGTTTAGAAATCCCTGATACGAACTGAGGATGGAGCTAAGCGCCCCAGTAGTGACACAATATAAACTTCAGCACATGAAATACTGGAAGTTGATGTAAACAGCTTTTAATAGCAGTGAACATTTGTTCGCTTTGTTTAGACCATCTGGATGTTCCATTGTGTTCAGTTCAACACTGACTGCCGTCGGGTGACAGTTGATATATGTTAAGTACAAGCAAAGTGCCTCAGCCCACTCCAGGGACCGCAAGAAGAACTTTTCAGTGTTTTGTGGAATATGCTGTCAGACTGCAGCACAGTCGCCTGCATCCTTAATGGCTCTGGGCCAAAGTCCTGCAGCTTTTTTTTTTTTTTTTTTTTAAAATCAAAGCAGAGTTTTGCTTTTACAGTTTGAAAGGTTACGAAAACTATGCCAAAGTTCTTCCAGGCAGCTCGGAGAGCATCAGCTGACAGGAATGATTTTCAATATGGAGCAAAGAATAAAGAGAACCACTAATCCTGAGAGATTCCAGGTTTCACTCATTTTACATGCAATGTGGCTAACAGCCTTTTGAAGGCAACAAAAGAAAAAAGTTACTAATAAATACAATGATGTAATTGTTCTGAAAAGAAAAAAAAGAAAATATAGGAAATCAACAGTTAGAGGCACAGAGATTTTCTCCATGCCTATCCAATAATATACTACATTACATTCTGCCTATATTTTGGATTATTAGTGATGCATCATCTGCAGGTGATGAAAGCTATCTTTCAGGCATGTTGGCCATTTCATGTTTAATCACTGATTGTGAAACGCTTTGACTCCTGAAATTAAAGGGACTATGCAAAGGAGAATTATTTTTATTGCTACTACTCTGCATCTTCACATAACCATCACCTTCAGTCTAGATTTATACAATTAGTACTTTTGAAAAGCAGAAAAGACAGAAGTCTGAAAGCTTATTTGGAAGCAATCACATACAAAAAAAAGTATTTTCCATTTCAGAATACAAAATTGAAATAATTTAGCTCAGCCTTCCCTTAGGATGTTCATCATGCAGTACAAAACTGGTTTTCTACCTCTGCAAGTATTATTATTTAATAAATGATTTGATACATCCGGAATGCCAGTGAAAATCTTAGTATCATTCATCTTTTTCTTTAAAATCTCAAATCAACAGGAACAAAAGTACTGAATAACATGGAAAAATACACCCTAGGTGGTTACAGCATACGATCTTTCTTTTTCAGTTATGCCTGTTAGATTATTTAATCTTTTTTGTTACTTGCTTTTTTCTGCAAAGTTTAGCTCTTACAAGTTTGACTCTTACAAGCTGTTGCAGTAACCTATTTATCTACCAAAAAGGTAGCACATAAGCAGCAACACTCCAAGGTTTCCCACATTATACCTCAGCTCTGACAGGGGCTGAGAGCACATATTAGTTCCATTCCACTTTGTTTAACAGCCTCTCACGAAGGCTGTTCCAAAGGGTACCGGATGATACTGGCTGTTACAGACGTATCCACGTTAAACCATCCTGCAAGAATCAATCTTGTTTCATCCACATTGAAGCTATCAAGCAAACATTGGGTACATGGCAATTTCAGCCACTGCTTGGAAATAAACTCCTCTCTCCTTTTTTTCAGTCTAACCCAAAAGAAATTATAGTCCAGGAACAGAAATACCTTCTTCTCAAAAGACTACAGAGAGCGCCTCCCAATTGTATTTTAAGTCTATGGAAAACTATCCTGTAAATTATATGCATTTGAATGAATGTCATCCTTTTCAAACATAATGAAAAGAAGCAATGTCTCCTAGTGAAGTCAGCTGTAGTAAATTCATTAATTTAAAGAATGCTTTACATAACTTCAAAAATATCCACATCTTATAGAATCAGGTCAAAAATCAATGTGACCAACACATTCTAGATTCAAGCTCAAAAAACACAATCAAATTACAACATTCAAACGTAGACCACTACTACCGTAAAGGAGTCACTACTCTGGCTGGAGTTAATATCCAGCTCATTTATATTGCTCACCTAAATCAATGGGACAACGTAAATTATTTAGCTAGACTTCTGCTGGAAAATAATATATCTACATTTCCAACATATAGGTAACTTCTAAACTTTCTGTTCCACCTTTGTAATGTGTTAGCTTTTATAATTCTGCAATCATAACAGTTAACACAGGATTGCCTCTTTTCAACATTATTTGTGTTTTGGAGAGTGTTTGGAAAGCATGATGCACAGCCCACTAAGCAGTAAGAAGTGTATACTAGATTTGCAATTTGAATTTACATTTATGCTAGGATTTCAAATAAGTTTTGCAAATACTAAATAAATGCTGCAATACTGCTGAACTGCAAGTCCTACACAGTACGTTTTATCTAATTTCCAGAAAGATAAACGGGCACAGAAAATGCAACTTAGTCAAAGGACACATAACATCTAGCTCTGGCTCCGTTCAAGAGAACACCTATCCCAAGTGCTGCTGATTCTCAGGCACCACCTTTTCCCAATTATTACTTGAAGTACTTTTTTAAAAAGTAGTTCCCCTTTTTAAGTTTAAAACCATTAAGTCCCGAACTGCCAGTTCAGTAAGACTTGAGCTGAGCTACAAACATATCGCACAAGCTTTCAGTTAACTGTTGACTAGGACTCACCTGTGATGTTAATGGAAATTGAAGCTATTTATTCACAGGCCAAGCAGTCTGTGATCAAATGTTTTGCACATTTCTCTCTGCTGTTACAAACATATATCACATCCTTAATCACATTACATCCTTAATTTTCTTTGTTTTAACTCCCTTTTTTCCCCCTTATGCTGTCTAGTCAATAGAGCTGCCTATGACAGGAGGCTTCATAATAAGTTGCATACTCCATCCTCATACAGTACATCGCAAGTACAATAAATGCATTACAGAATCATTGTCTTAGCATAATATTAAGGTGTGAAAAAATTATCAATTGATTCATACTGCATTAGACAAAAAAATCTATTGTAAATTAATAAATCATGAAACAATTTGCTCTTTCAAAACCAATACAATCAATAGTTCTCATGCTATTTTATACCATCATGTAGTTAAGCAAAAGAAAAATGCAGATGGTATTAAAATGTCTTATCTAGGAAAATGTCTAAAGTTTCTGCTTTGTTTTTGAAAGAACACAGTGGGTATCATGAGTTTATGAGCATTCACACACAAACCAGCCGAGTATTTAATTTTTTACATTTGTGTAGCAATGTAATATTTCAAAAGAAATTGAATTTAAACAGATGCAGAAGTTATTCAATAGCTGATAGATGGATGTACTGTAAAATGTAATGTCACCTAGTTAAAAAAGAAAAGAGAGAGAAGATGCTAATTCTGCTGATGAAGATATTGTTTTTCCCCTCTTGTGCCCTATTCATTATGCAAGGCTGCAGAATATGAAGTGTAGTGTGTGATCCGGGCGATCTAATGATCTCCCACACCTGCTCATCTGGTACAATTTTAATTAACACTCCAAGGAGGTTTGTCAAGAGTAATCAAAAACATTGTCGCTTATAAAGCTGTGGCAAGAAATCAATAGTTTTCATCAGAAAAGGTAAGGTCTGGCATAACTGAACCATTTAATTGCTTCATTCCAATAAACAAAAACTGCACATTTTAATGACTTGATTTTGGAGATCAATATCTAACCACATATTGCATTAAACAGCAACATGTGGTGGGATATTCACAGTCATTTCAATCCAGAATGAAGCATTTCTCTTTTTTTATTTCATCTCGAATGGCAATAGGTTGCTGAGCCTATGCAGTGCTATGATTTATATCAAATGAGTGACCTCTAGGGCCGTAAGACTAGAACGGGTGACTAGTTCTCAATGGTAAGCTACTGGCACTTGACAAAGTGCCTGAAGCAGAATGAATTTACTTCTCTTTTCCTCAATCATCAACAGGCTCTGCCCTGACCCCCATACTGACTCCTATAACAAGATCTCCTGTCTCTGACTGAAAAATTTACTGTCATGTCTACTTTTCATTGAGCTCAAGTGAGTACTTCTGTCACCTTCAGTGAACTGAGTCTGTAAAAGATTTAACTAAACACCAGTCACAGTTTAAAAACTAAGCAAGAACAACTCATATCAAAAATACCGCTTTTAAGCACTTCTGTTTCTTAACAGTCCGGAAGCCATGTCTTTTTATTATGGTTTTTCCTTCTTTAAGTGTTTATCATTAAACTGTTAAAAGCTACTGCTCTGCAAAGAAATGAAGGAAAGACTCAAGTATAATGCAGGTATCGTAACATTAGCAAAACCTAGCAGTACTGGAACACCTCTCCTGGACACAAACGCAGCCAAGTTTAAATGCTTGCGAACCATGAGAGAGTCAGCAATGCTAAATTTTACATATGAGGAGATATCAACTGTAAATCACACAGCCCTTTGAACTCATGATCTGATTTTTAATTTTATACAATGTACAGCATCGCCACGCTCAAAATATGTCTATATACAGTAATGATATTAACAAATGTTTTTACTATTCAAAGATTTTTAATTTTAAAACAATACGCGTAATACATTTTTCCACACTCTTTCAATAACAGCATTTATCACAGAATAACCTAGCTACACATAAAAGCATGAATGGTATCTTAATGATTTTAAGTAGCATTTTACTAATATTTTAACTTTATAAAGTAATAAAAACTAATATTGCAAGAACCCTTTCTATCAACAATAAGGCAATTAAAAGAATGACACTTGATGGTTTATTCCAACATCTCACTAAAGCCTTACACAAAATTTTCACTCCCTCTTTAATTTTCAATTCTTCTACCCTCCCTGCTTCACAGCTTCTGGCTATTGGCTTTTACAATCTGTCCCTAGAGAGCCAGGAGTTATTACCCCTGTCGATGGAAGAGAAAGGGATGTTATTCCCCTGTCACCCTCTCCGGCTCCAGCAGATTCCTAGCTCTGATCTATAGCCTTCATTGGCGAAAAGCGTCTGACATGCTGTTAGTTCTCAATCCTGTCAGATCCATCTACCCATGCTACAGGCATTACTTACTGGAGTCAGAGTCACAGGAGTCAGACCAAAAATTTGAGAAGCAAACACTATATCCACTTCTATTTGAGTAAATACAAGAGAGAAACATGTACTGCAAAGCATGCAGGTTTTCAGGAGGCACTATGTGCCACATATGCTTTGAATCTGAGCTTAGAAACAGATAAAGTAGGATCTCAAATTATTCACGTTTACAATAGAAATACTGCATGGTCTAGGTAGCATCAGATAAATCCAAGGGATACGGAAGAGTTAACAAAATGAACTTAAGCAAATTTAACACCTCCTCAATACTGTTTTAACAAACTACTGCTTAATTTTTTAATGCTTCCCTTTAATTGACATTCGCATGGCTGCTACATAAAATGGGCACCTTTGATATCAGGCAATAAGCAGCATGAGAAGGTTATGACTCGCTTTGCTTGCACGCTGCCTGTCATCCCACAATACAAACATATACATCAGCATTTTGCATACATTATCTTACAGGACTTCAACAGTAAATTAACCTTTAATTGTAAAGTATCAATAAGGGGACTTTGTGAAGATGACTGCCTTAGTTCATCTTATAGTCCACACACTTAGCAAGATGAACTGATCTCCCCGCCTCACACACGCTGACCAAACAGCATAGGGCTTGGCTGTGATCTCCACTACCTCCTCTGGTCAGAAACCCCTCTGATCAGGATAGAGCCAAGAACTTTGTGCTTGGTGTGACTGTCGAGCAAATTGTGATGCTTCATCCCAGTATACACACTGGATCGCTTTTGCTCACACTGTCAGTATTAGCAATAAAAGGAAAACCAGAAAGAGGTGGAAGTTCTGCTACAGCAGCACTCTAGCCCCTATTCAGGCAGATGGGTGCCGTCATGCCCCTCTCCTCAACAAGCTTCTGCAGGCAGAGCCTCTCATGTACTCAGTTTGCTGTTTCCTTGCCTTTCCCCCCACCGCCCCTCCTTCCTTCCTTTCAACAGGGCCGTGGGAAGAACAGATTTGCTTCCCCTTCACAACTTTTACAGAGCAAGCTCCTGCTTTCCACATCTCATCATAAGCAAGGAGGTTGAACAAGGAAGGTGTTGCTGTTTCCACTTCCTTTCTCTCCCTGAACTCAACAAGAAGTAGGAGCAAGTGAGCTATTACTAGAGGAGATAAGGGATCAGAGTCAAAGCAGTGACTGCAGATGCTGTAGGATAAGAGCTACTGGACATTACCCAGGTGGCCAAGGTGGCCAACAGAATCCTTGCTTGTACCAGAAACAGTGTGGCCAGCAGGACTAGGGCAGTGATCGCCCCCTTGTACTCACCCTGGTGAGGCTGCCCCTCAAATAGTGTGTTCAGTTTTGGGCCCCTCACTACAAGACAGACACTGGAGCACATCCAAAGAAGGGCTACGAACCTGGTGAAGGGTCTGGAGCACAAGTCTTACGAGGAGCAGCTGAGGGAACTGGGGTTGTTTAGCCTGGAGAAAAGGAGGCTGAGGGGAGACCTTATCGCTCTCTTCAAATACCTGAAAGGAGGCTGTAGCGAGGTGGCAGCTGGTCTCTTCTCCCAAGCAGTAGGCCAAGAGGAAATGGCCTCCAGTTGCACCAGGAGAGGTTTAGATTAGGCATTAGGAAAGATTTCTTCACTGAAAGGGTTGTCAAGCACTGGAACAGGCTGCCCAGGGAAGTGGTGGAGTCACCATCGCTGGAGGTATTTAAAAGACGTGTAGATGTGGAGCTCAGGGACATGGTTCAGCGGTGGACTTGGCAGTGCTAGGTTAACAGTTGGACTCTGTGATCTTAAAGGTCTTTTCCAGTGTCAACGATTCTATGATTTACTTTTTTCCAGGTCACAATTGTTTTTCACCAAAAAAATCACCACATTATTCTTAGGAAATCAGCAAGTTTAGCAAATATTCTATAAATTTACAGGTAACAACTAGAACATAGACAGACCTCAAGATTCATGGCAGGCAAGGGAGCGCCCCTGCAGGGGGAACAGTAGGTAGCAGAAGAGGATTTTGATCTTGAATGAGCTTCTGTTGGAATATAAATAATAAAAAGTCTTCACTCTTGGTGTCCCTCACAACTCAAACACTTGCTGCTTACAAGTTCTCATTCAATACTAAGAAATCAGCTCTTAATCCTACTGGATCAGCTCTTGCCTGTTTTTCACAAGTTTCCACACTCATTCTGATCTCAATTCTCCAGCAGCGCCTACAGCTACACAGGACATATTTCCCCACTGAGAAACAACAAGAACAGCCTGAAATCTCACAAGACAGATGGGTGAAGTTTTCCAGATAACTAATGTTTGGGGCATCGTTATACAACTCGTACGCTCTTCATTCACTTTCCTGAGGCAGAGAGCTATAACCATAGGTTTGATTTGCCAAAGCCAGCAAATATCATAATAAAATTATTTAAATACGCACAACAGAAGTTTAAAGCACAAGCAAAAGGGATCTTACTGAGAAGGGAAGGAGGTGGGCCAACAACAGTATTACTTAAGATATTCTGTGTGAGGATATACTAGGTTATTCTTTTTACCATGAGGAGAAATGAGAAATGATTTAGTGCATTTAACCAAGAAACTAACAGAAATTAGAAATTATGGAGGAGAAAAAAGCAAAGTACTTTGCTTATGCACAACAGCAGCTGCTCTTTTTCCTTAGAGGCACTGAGGCCTGTCAGAAAGGATACAGACATTCTCATGGCAATTTCACTCAAATTCATGTGTTTTATCCTCCTGAAAGTGAATAACTTTTTTCTCATTGTAGAAGACTATAACTGTAAAAGGTTATTATTAAATGCCTACCTCAAATGGCATGATGAGAAGACATTTAACACAGGGAGAATCTGGGCAGATACGACTATACGTGCATATGTTTGCACATGCAAATGTATTTTTCGCAGATTTTTACATTCCTTATCTGGAAAACATTCTGTTAGAAAACTGTATGATATAAATACCTGAAAAATGTAATATACGAAAGTGAAAATAACCAGCTTAATTTTCCACAAGCATCCTAAGACAGGATTTTTGGTCAGAGTTACTGTTAATACATAATATTCGAGTGCTCAGACCTTCACAAGCCCATAAAATTTGAGAAAAATGCAAAATAAATAGGCAGATTAAAAATTAAATGAAGCACAGGGTAGCCAGGCAATACAAATGCTAGAAGGTAACATAACGTTTCGACATTTGTACTAGTATACACTTATATTATTTGCTATATTTTTTACTTCCTGAACGTATAAAAACATATCTGGTCTGAGATGGAAGCTATCACACGTTGCCCAATTTAAGAATTTCACTTTCAATTCATAATAGCTTTGTATTTCTTCTTAAAGCCCCAGCTCTTCAAATGAAGAAATTCTGAGTGCTTTGGCATTTCTTAAGTGAAAGCTGATACACTACATTTCTACCCTTCATAGGAGTGTGTCCGCATTGGAAAAAGGAGGGGTGGAGGGTGTCTAACTTGACCATGATTCAAAAATAATTAACACATGGTAAAACTCCCCTGTGAACAAGAGTTCACAAAGTTTTCTCATCCTTTAGCAGTTAACGTAAACTAGCATGGACTCCACTCACTACAGGATGATACTAAGAACTATTTGAGACGAAAATGTTCTATCATAAATACAAACCACAAAACTCATCCTCCTTTGAATTCTAACCAAGCAAGCACATACTGCTCGTATACCACTAAGGCATTTAGTACCAAAATATGAGTTTTGCTTTAGGTTTTTTTTATTTTTTAATTTTTATTCCGTCTAAATAGATTGCATTATAATAGCAATAAGGAGGTGCCAAGTATGAGGAACAAACATTGAAAAGGCTCTTAGTTTCATGTATGTATCCCCCTAAACCTTGGAAAATCATCTTGAAATGCATTTTGAATCATTGGGAAGAGATCCCAGCACTGCAGACCTCCAGTAAGCTTCTTAAACATTCTCTGTTCTATTCATTGATTAAGATCAATTCAGAATAATGTTTGTTTTTTAAAAAAATGGAGTTTAAATTACTCCTAAATGTGAATTATTATTCATAAGAACTCTTGAGTGTCACCTCATCACTCACTTTCCAATAACAAGTTCAAAGGTGGAAAATTTTGTGTTCAAAATTCTGAATTGCACAGATAACCCACTATTTAGAACAATAAACCAGATTCTCCTCTTTTGAACTAATAAAATGTTTTTTTTTTAAAAAACATATAGAACTTTTGGCATAACCTTTGTGGGGCATGCAACAGCGGAAGAGAAGATGCCTCCAAGGGGGCCAAGTAAATAAAACAACAAGGAAATAAATACAGCAGGAAGACGAAGAGAAAACAGGAGACTTTGGGACAAGAGCAGATAAGGCAAAGGACAACAGTCATGTCACTGATAAGGAAGCTGAAAAGAAAGCACTCCGTGAATCATACAGGCTTTGGTGAATCTTGAGGTACAGAATAAGAAAGCAAGATTTTGCACAGGCTTGAGCAGGATGGCAGAGAGAAGGGAGATGAAATTGGAAGAAATGGTATTAGTTAAGAAAACTATTTACTAAAACAAAGGCAAGCATTTTATTGCAGGAATTTAAACAAGCAGTATACACAGAAAGAACCAACAAGATTCGTCAACCCAGATAAAGGAGGAAAGGCTCAAAAGTCAAGCTCAATACTTTCGCAATCAGTATTGAGAATGGTGATGTTAACAAACAGTGATTGGGACTGAGCTGAAGGTAACCAGCTATTCAGAAAAAGGAATGAAAAAGCCAGAGAGATGTGAAAGGATTTCAGAAGGAATTTGGATGTCATCAACATGAAAATACTGTTTGAAGCTTTAAATGCAGAAGCCAGTCACAGAGAAAATACAGGCAGAAGGGATGAGAACTTCGAAGAATTATTGCAGAGAAGACTCAACAGGAACCAGTAACAGTGAAGATGAACGAAAATGTGTGAACAACAGAAAAGCATTGACTGAACCCTGGAAGGCCAAGAATGAAAGTTTAAAAAATTTTGCCTTGAAGAATCTGTTAATGACCTTATTTGGGGAAAATTTGATTGTGGAGAAGAAAGAAAGAATCTGACTATTCACCATGCAAAAATTAGCAAGGAAAGAAGTAAAACCAACTACAGAAATGTCACGTTTATGTTTGAAAGCTGTAGGAAGTAAATGGGAAAACTATCTGGAAGCATACATGAGGTCAAGAGATTTTATTTATTCTTTTGGACAATGTCAAGTATACTTGAAAGTGCATGGAAGTTCCCATCCATGAATTTTATTCTTCCTGTAAATCTCCTCCTATACTACTTCAGTATAACACTGGAAAGAACAAAATTCTCCAAAAGAGTAAAATCTCTCTCTGAACACTAAAACTTCAGCCACTCCGTGGGGCAAACAAACTACAATTTTGAAAAGGCTGTAGAAGTCTAAATCTCTTCCACTTCGACAGCTTTCTTCCATCTGAGCTTAATTATCATCATCTCTAGGATTTCCCTCCTCTTTTTATTTCCTAATCATGAGCTAAAACATCTTTTGCACATTCTATGTTATAAACACATTACATCTCAAAACGACAATTTCAGGCCTAATTGGTTAATTTCAACTACTCTAAACACCTAACAAATTATATTTCTCTCTGTTCTTCAGTCACATGGTGGAGTGTCCTCGAGAAGATGATCCTAACCAACACCAGCTGTGCCCAACTGCCATTAACATTACAGCTCCAGCACATTCACACAATGTATAAAGAATTGACAATTTAAAGCTCCCTTTTAAGAGAATATCAAGGTCACGAAAGTCAAATCCCATATTCTAAATCCATTCCTCATCAACCTTTGCAAGTTACCAAAAAAAAAAAAACCATGTGGTCACAGCTAGAATTAAAATTGGGTCTTTTCCTTTAATCCAGCAATAACCACCATATGCTACATTATCCTAGAAGCAACAAAGAAGGGATGCATCTCCAGCTCAGCAACACATCAAACTAACCCAAGTGTTTCTTTTCACATAATTTTTTCATTTAAAAAAAATACACAAACCAAAAATGTCATTAACAGCTGGCAACATTTGTTTCTTTGATGTACGCTTGCTAGAAACCTTTCTTGTCCCTCAGAGAGTACCAAATAAAAGTATTTCTATGCTTTCCAGGCACATCAAAGCAGAGAAGCTGGTAACAAAAACTCAGCTTACTCTGTGAGCATCACAAGAGACACTGGTTTCAAATATGTCCTCCTTGTTCAAGACCACAGGAAGAATTTCTCCTTAATGCAGAACCACATACCATTACAGAAACAGCTGAAGTAATTACTACCACAGTGGGTGGATAAGAGATAGCAGAAAGAGAGATGGAAGGGGTGGGAAGGTAAAAATTGGACTGAATATATTATTTGATATTCAACAGAATATGCAGTGGAACTCAGGATAGATTACTCACTCAGAAACTGGCAGAAGGAAGGTAAAACCCTTTCCGGGAAAAGCAATCTGCCAAATACCAAGAGGACTGGGATGTCTCAAAATGAAGTGTGGCTGGCAGGCAGTGCAAGAGCTCACAAGGACTGCCACATCTGTTACAACCACCGATATGCCTATGGCAAACATACATTTTACTGGGGTGTACATCACCCTGCATCCTATGTGCCTTCAGACACCTCCATCCTGGAGCATCATTCTGCAAACTGTAGGCACAAAACCCCACTAGTGGTTTCACCGGATTTCAGCTCTTCAATAACTATCAGAATAAGGTGCGTGATTTCACATGAAACATACAGCCCTTTAAAAGAAATGGGTTTTTCGTTCCTCTTCAGAAATGTTTATTACCCTTAGATTACAAGGTCTCTGCAATATTACTCATAAAAGCATAAAATCTGAGTGATAACTATTCTAATCACCGTAAACCTCTGTCTAACGCTGCAACTTCGGTAGACAACACTAATTTATATTTGTTATTTTGGAAGACACGAGATAGAAGTTAATCTATTCCTTACAGTATGGTTATTTTGAACAAATTACAAAACGGCCTATCATTTTTATTACTCCTTGGCCAGGCAAATAATATTTAGTACTTTACTTATATTTTCCCAGCAAGAAAAAAAATAGTATAGGGTGAAGGTTAAATTCAACTTGTATGACCATGTGAAGAGGTATTACTATTGTCTCATAAAAAAGATACATAATTAAGGCTGTGAACTGCATGATCAGTTCCATCGTTAGCAGAAGGGATTTCTGAAATATATATTGATTTTTGCCTGTGAATCTGCATTAGCCTAATCCTCTCATACAAGCACTATGAATCCACAGAGAATTGATTTTTTCTCTTTCGTTCACAAAAATCTCACATCTGAAGTTTTTGCAAGAAAACTAATGACAGGCCTACGTGTTTTCCAAAAATATGTTTCTAAAAAAACACAAGTTGTAGGGGAGCTTTCTGCTGCAGACCCCGATTTGAATATCATGAATAACATGTCTTCCAGGCAAGGCATGTTTTGTTTTACACTGCTTTAGAGGAGATCTGAATATTATCCACTAGAAATGTGTAGCAAAGATTACATATAGCATGCTACCAAAAATATGAAAAAAGGAGAGGAGAAACATAAAATATTAATGGATCAAGTTCTGCTCTTAACTATACTGATGTAAATACCTTACAACTAGATTAGCCCAATCCAGAAACTCTTCTCACATCCTTAGATTCCCAGCTATAAGCAAGTGTTTGCAGTTGTACCCCACATATCAGTGCTGAATGCAATTTATTTCTGATTAAAAAAGCTGGGAAAAAAGGATTTAAAAAAAAAATTATGATCTAATATGCCCAGCTCTTAGAAAACATAAAATCTAAATTATATAGATTAAAGATGTCACTGGATTTGGGTGCAAAGTTACCTGCAACCCCAGACAGCAGTTTTGATAAGGCCACTGTTCAAAGCTCCAGGCTCAAGTCTCAGATAACTTCACTGAGTTCCAAATTTGCCAGAAGACCTTAGCTTCTGCACACCCTTCTTGTGGCTCCAAACGCAGTGTGAGAAGCCCACTGAACTAAGAGGAGATATTTTTTCACTGCCTCAAATGGACTTTGGTTCTGGGCCCTTGCGCTCCACCGGTGTGTCATGGACATACCTGGCGAGTAGCACCTCGTCCTGCTCAACTCAGCAGGCTCCTGCGTTCTCCTCCCCGTCCACACCACATAACTCCTAGGTCAGCACCTCCATGCCCCATATAAGTCAGTAAAATGACGAGCTCATACAATACATGTCCACAGCCCACCACTTAAAGAAGTGTGAAACATCAAATGCACAAAAAGCAAATACTTTAGAATCACTTTCTCTTTCAGAAATTAGGCTCGTTCTTGAAAAATACTGGCAACCTCAAAATGGCAATGAAAACTGCCCTTTGACTAAAAAAGACATCATAAAGAACTGTAATGCTGACTTCTTTCCAGCAACCTTCATACCACACACGGAATTTGAAATTAGTGCCTCAAAGTCAGCATTTTTAAGTTGACAAAATTGCTCTGGAGACAAAAGTCTCTTCTCTGTATATGTGCACTCCTCCCTCCTCCCCCCCCCCCAAATACCCACACACACTTGTTTTTCTTTTTTTGCCTTTTGCTTTGTTTTGATTTTGATTTTAATAAACAGAAGCTGACCTGTAACGACAGAGAACCCAACACATCTGTTAGAAGGCTGACAAAGAAGGGAAGTCAGATGCTGCGATAGAACTGCATTTTACAGTTCCTTTAGGAATCTAACTCCAAGAGCCAGCATGTGTTATTAAAAACAAACTACTTGCGGTAAAAATCTATTTCTGGGGATTGTTTACTGAAATGAAATGTTTATTCACTAGTGCAGTATTTAAAGCTCCACAGATAAGTGCAAACTGTTCCTGAAAAGATACAAGACGTAATAAAATGCAAAAGTGAAGTGGTGACAATATTAGCTTTTCACTAATTCATTTACAGTAATTTCAGATTTCATATACATATATTAAAAGAAATTTCCAATAACGGGCTGCTTACACAGTGAAAGAAGGCTCACTGTGTTTGCTGTAGTATAATTTTCAACACTTCCAACTTCCTCACAGAAGGTACAAGATTATTTTCCGGATTATTTTATAAGTGAGGCTGCATAGAGCAAAGCATGACATTGAAAAACAGACTTAATTATTCCTACAAAAAGATTCTTGGCATAGGTCCACTTCATATCAGCTTAAAACACCCTACGCTGTTCTGTTGGCAGGGTCATATGTTTACAAGCACTGGATTACAGGAGTAACCACACCTCCAGGCTAATTTAAAACAATTTCTGTTAAATAGAAACAGTAGGCCCTGGTTTCTTTAATTTGGAAAGGGAGGAGGGGAGGAAAGCGGCACAGGATACAAGGGGAGATGTTCCTATTATAACTCTCAGTTCATCAGAATACTGCACAACAAAGGGCAAAGGACACATTTTAATTCTAGGTGATGCAGCAAGGCTTAATTCGAGTAACAAAGCTTTTATGTTGACAAAGCATACAAAAATAGACTTTGATTTGTTACGGAAAAGCATCTCAGCACACATACTCCTCCCAAAGTATTCACAGCAACTCCTGCAAGTTATTAATTTGTCACAGAACATTTTCTCTCCCTAGCTAGGTACATTCCAGCAGCAACAAAGTATTTGCAGGATGGCCGGAAACCCTGTTCCAGAAGGAATGTGTACGTACTCGACTTATGTTTAAAGCCCCTTTCGCAATTTTTCTTAGCATCTCTTTTGGATGCATTTATACAGTATAGCAGTAAGGAGGAACAACTAAAAAAAAAAATAAGGAAGAATTCCCTCAAAATGAACACAGTCCAGGGAAATCCTCAACAGTATCCAGTTTTGAATCCAAGTCTGAATTCTTATCACCTGGCCCATAGACACACAGATTGTCAGCCATATCTTAAAGCACAATCCAAGACAAACTCAGCAGCAGTATAGCCACCTGAGCACAGCGCTGCACCTGAGTTAACATAATCCGATTCCCAGCAGGGCCGAGATGCTGAAAGAGTGCTGCAATTTAGTACAGTGGGACTATTCTCAGCACTCAGATGACTCGGGACATTTCCACATCACTGCCAGGAACACTAGAGCCTGAAACACACAAACTACCAAGGTGCTCGTCTGTAGTAGCTGATGTGGGTGGGTTTGCTTCCCTGCTATGGGGTACCTCAAATTACAGGAATACAGCTCTGGACATGGTACCACAGACACCGTATATAGGCTGCAGGCCTTTGTATCCATATTCATACTAGAAGATGCAAATTTGAAAATATTGAGTTATTCTCTCGTGTGAAAGTCTAAAATAGAGAGTTCCCTTTGTCTAGTGGCTTCTCCCCTCCCCCGCTTTTTTTCCCGCTTCTTTTTTTAATCAACCCTATTGACCGTTGCACTACTGACTAATATCTTCTGCATCAGAAGGAAAAATGCTGAGCATGTTTGTCAGCCATACCGTCATGAAAGTCAAAAGCAGATGTGTAAGAGAAGAAAGATTGTCACATTAGACATAGAAGAAGAAAGATTAACCTATGGGAGCTGTAGAAGCAGAAAGATGAGCAAAAAGTTGGGGACACAATGGCTCCAGGGGATTGGTAATGGGTTAGGCTGCCTCACTCCTCTAGATCACTGGCTCACATCCAGCCCACATCAGTACTGACTGAGTGTCATTACCACCCGATGGATTTTTGGTGACCTCTGCAAAAATGAATTTATGGTTTCAGTCCAGGTGAATAAATGTTCATAACAGGTACACCACTGTTCTCAGCAGAAGGAAGGGAGCAGACGTGGACAACAAAATGTACCTCTATCCCTACAAACCAGTTTAATGCACAAGGAAGTCCACTTACGAGAAATGCCACAGAGATTTATTTAATATTTTCATAGCTAGAGAATTGAGCTTCTTTTTTGAAGTCTTAGTGTTCACCACCCCTCAGTGTTCCCCATGCATTTGTCCTGGATTCTCACAGGCAACAGGCTGCCCGCAACCAAGTCAGTGTAGTAGAACTGAAAGTCTCTTAAGGGGCAATCTGAATTTGAAATTACATTACACACTGTTGCTAAAGTTCCTCCCCTATGAAAGCACAGTAAGATAACATAGCTTTACATGTCTCTCAAAGAGTTCTAGCTAAAAGTTGTGTAATATTAACTTGAGTGAACTAAGAATTAAAAACATGTTTTCTCTGCAATTGCAAAAGACAATCCACGCGAACACTCTTTCCAGTCTAAGTTACAAGACCATTCATTGTCCCAAAGCATTGCATGTGCATGCAAAATTAACTTATTTTCAGAGGAGGCGGTTAGGATGACTGGAAAACAGCTGAAATTCTCCGGCCCCTTCAGGCAGGGGTTTAGCAGGTTCCTCCTCCCAAGCAAGCAGGAGCCCAAATGGTTCCCATAACAGTATTTGGGATGCTGTAGCTGCTCCATGTTTACTCCTTCACGGGAGCTCCTGAGAGAGTCCAGAGAGAAGGAACAGCTCTTGGGGAACACAAAGCACAAGCAGCCACTCAATGCCTGGAGCTAAGCAGCACCTTTTCCCCCAAACATACCAACAGGTGATCTCAAGCCTGGTACAGGTGAGGATGCAGGTTCAATGTGAACATCACATTTGTCCATATTTGAAAAGCAAGACATGCAAGGGAACTAGGGCTGTCATCTTGACACAGCACACTGCCAGAGATTAAACTGCTGCGGTCTGAGGGGGTCTCACACCTCTCAACAGCATGGCATTTTTAAGTAGGTGACCAGATTTACTGTGATGTCACGAGTACAGCACTGTATTCCGATCCTTCCAAATGCTCTAAAACCTACCAAGAAATTATCTCAATTTAAAAAAGGAAATATTATACCAAATCAAACCAGTACTAAATAAAAGACGTTGTTGTCCAGCTTGCTAAAGCTACAGGAGGTAACTAGAGCAAACTCAGTGATAAAGGACAGCTGCTAGGGCAAGCAGAATGTCACACAGTAATTTTTCAGAAACAGACCTACATTTACCTTGCTGTAGCGCTACATGTCTCCTTCAGAAAAAATCAAAGGTGATATTTAACAGATATTACAATAGAAAAAGTGACACTGATTATCTTTGTTTGTACTTTTTCTTCATGATGGAAAAACCATTTGAAGTTGACTTACTCACAAAATACATATGCAGTTTCAGGGGGAAAGAAGGTCCTTTTCACTGTGACAGCCCAAGATTGCCAAATGTCAGGTTCTTTCTTTCATGGATGGCTTTTGGTGAGTCAGGCAACAATGGTACCATGCCATCAAAACAAAGTGCACCGTTGCTCAGAACCGCATTTCGCTCAAAGAAAAATGACAGACATTTCTCCCCCTCCCACCCCCCCAAAAAAAGTTGTTTGGGTTTTTTTTTTAAATAGAACTCAACATTTTAGTTAGCTATCTCTGTCCTGAGCACCCAACAGCAAGAACTCTGAAGTTCAACATGCTGTCATTCTCCCACTGACTTCTATTCTTCCATAGCCAGAATACAAAACCAGGAGTTAAGAATAAGTATTCCTGATCTATTAAAAAGAAAATCCCCCATTGCTCGTCATGAGAGCAAAAGGCTTGACATTTAGTTTTCTTCGTCACTTCCTCACATGTTAATAGGAATTCTTGCAGCCTCACTGACCCTGTTTCTTTATTGTACTCTTGTTTTTACCCAAGGTGAATAATTCGCTGTATTTTCCTATCTCAGGACTTATTCACAGACAGAAGTTTCTTCTTAGAGAAAATGAAAAAAAATGTGTAAACTGACTGAGAAAATTGAAACTCTGTTGTGAAAGAATGAATGTTTTTTGACATTTACCATCCAGCTCTGTTTGGTTTTCTTTTTTAATTTATAACAATTTGAATATTTTAATATGAATTTCAATAGCATTCATTAGCTTTTTTTACAACAATGAGTAAATAGCATATTAATGGCTGCACTAATTACATGTAGAACTAAAACACCTTATTAAAGCCTTGGCAGATGACTGCCTACCATTCTCCACCACAAACAGGGCTGCATAATGATTTGCCTTCTCTAAGAAAATTATATGCATGATCACTTGTGAATTGCTTCAGCAATCACAGTATATTACATCAAAAAGGCTTGCTTTTTTTTTCTTTTACGCTATTACCTGATATTTTCAAGAAAGATGAAGAGGAAGGAGTGACTGTAAAGAGCCTGTCCACTGATATGAATAAATTGAACAGATACAGTGGAGAGGTGTGATAAAGGAGTAGGACTGTATCACAACATGTGTGCTCACTGCAAAATCTCCATGAAAAACCTTGACTTCACTATTTCTTCAAAAGCAAGTATTTCAATCAAACCTTTTATCAACATTTTTTCTTTTAAATCTGTACTTGCTTCTTCCCATTTCTTTTCCCCAAGATGAGAAGCAGTTTCAAGTGTTAGAAACTTCTCAGACATTGATGTTTGCTTCTTTAAAGGACAAGAGAGACAGAAACATATCCCTATTTTAACAAGTTGTCACGGTTTAAAGCTGGGCTGGCTATTAAGCGAACGACAGACGCTCTTTGTTCACCCCCTCCCTCCCCGAAGTGGGGGGGGGGAAGAGAAAAGGGAAAGAGACTTATGGGTTAGGAAAGTTAAAACAGCTTTAATCTAACTACAGTAATAATGTATAATATATAATGATGAAATATACACAAATATACAAATAAGTGCANTCCCTATTTTAACAAGTTGTCACGGTTTAAAGCTGGGCTGGCTATTA
>VZSC01002549.1:7352-30796 GCA_013398225.1 Steatornis caripensis
GAACTTCTTTACTGTGAGGGTGACAGAGCCCTGGCACAGGCTGCCCAGAGAGGTGTGGAGTCTCCTTCTCTGGAGATATTCAAAACCCGCCTGGATGCACTCCTGTGCAACCTGCTCTAGGCTAACCTGCTTTAGCAGGGGGGTTGGACTAGATGATCTCTAGAGTTCCCTTCCAACCCCTACCATTCTATGATTTACGATTCTATGATTACCCTTATCAAAGACACCTGCTTTGGAAAATACAGAAACACTAATCTGTTCAGGAAACTAATCCCTCTATTCACTTTCTATATCAGATGCTCCACTTGGAATACCAGACTCTTATTCTAATTATTAAAATCCAAAAAGCCCCAGCAGTTGTTTTTGAACACAGTAGTGATCTCATAAGAATCAGTAAGGAAGAAAAAAAAGGGTCACATAACAAGTTAAACTGTGTTTTCAGGAAGACCATTTGCCTATGAAGATCTTCACTATTTTACTTCTCTTCCCATCAAGTGGAATGACTAGTGAAATGGAAAGTGCAATGCCTGTCATATCTGAGGCATCTCGAAGATCACAGATACGTACATATTTAATTCTAACATAAGTCACTTTCCAGAGTTACACACAAGCACCAGACATAAACAGGCAAATAGTTCTGCAAAGGAATCGTAATTACTATTGCATATAAGCATGTCTTTATTAGAAAAGAAATGAAAAGTTTTACTATAAATATTTATCAAGTCAGAAATTCTGAATGAATGTCTGGGCAGAACTTCAAGCTGTCATCTCATGGATATCGACTCACTGTGATCATCAAACCACAGAATAATCTGTCAGAACCTCTAGAGGTCATCTAGCCCAATTCCCTCCTGAAAGAAGAGCCAACACAGATCAGGACCTCAGGACCCTGTCCAGCTGAGTTTTTAATATCTCCAAGGATGACAATCTCACAGCCTTTCAGGGAACCTACTCCAGCGTTAGTCTACTCTTATGGTAAAAAAAATTCCTAACATATAATAATAATAATTTCTCATGGCAGGACTTCTGCCTGTTGCCTCTTCTGTCAGTGCGCACCTCTGTTAATAATAGGGATCCATCTTCTCTCTTATTAGNCCTACTCCAGCATTAGTCTACTCTTATGGTAAAAAAAATTCCTAACATATAATAATAATAATTTCTCATGGCAGGACTTCTGCCTGTTGCCTCTTCTGTCAGTGCGCACCTCTGTTAATAATAGGGATCCATCTTCTCTCTTATTAGGTAATTGAATAGCAATGATGTCATCCTTAAACTTTCTTTTTTTAAGGCTGAACAAACCTAGTTGTCACAGTCTCTTTTTGCACTTCATGACATCCAGCCCCGAAATAATAGTATCATGATAAACTGAGCTATCTCCCTAGTCCTCAGGAAAGGTAATCTGAGCAAGACAGAATATTTGCTTACCTATTCTTAGAAAGCACTGTTTGATAATCAGCTGCTCTTGACTTTAACCCAAGAACTCAAATGGGAATGAGGGGATTTGTGAATCCTTCTTCTTGTCAGTGTAACAGCAAAAAAGCTCATTTATTACTTACCTTATGACACATATTCACCCTTAAAAAATTAGACTAAGCAATGAACACTAGCAGAGGAACATATTTTTTTTAAATGAAAATAACGTAACAGTTTAGATAATATGAAGTTGATACAACAGCTGAACAAAAACCTATAAAAACAGCAAGCTGGTATCAAGTACTTAATAACTGTCTTGTTCTCCAGAAAAAAATCTATAAAGTTCACTTCCTTACAAAAGACCCAGCATTTGGCTCTCTGTCATACTAGTGTAATCCTCCCAAAAAATAATACGAATTGCAAATGAAATGCATTCGTTGGCTGCACAGCAAGACACTTCAAGCTGTGGAGGATTGCTTTATATTTAAATTATGTCAGGAAAGTGCTTAAGAACAAAACTGATCTCTGTAGTTACAATATACATTGTAAACAATATTTGGTGTATTTTGATGGATTCATTTTCAAGTTTGGCAGTACTATTGAATTTCATCCATTAAAAAAAAAAAAAAAGAATGAAATAAGAACCAAATCCTGAAAGAACAAGGAGAAATACTATTAAAACTAAAAGATAATATTGTCACCAGAACAATCAGATACAATCACATCCATGAAGAAATTTAGGCTGAAAATCATGTTTTTAACCACTAGATTAATGAAAACCTGTAATCAAAGGCACGGACCAAAAAGCAACACATTTTTCTTAAAATGAAACTTGATCCTTACACAGAAAGTGTTCCTATGACATGGTTTTGTATGACAGTAGAGAACTGATAACACTTGTTAGCATCAGTCAGTAGCAGAATGTCTTCCCACTTGCTTTGGCTCAGCTGAGATGCCCATTCCTGAAAGTTTCTTGTAACACAGAGAAAAACCAATATCCCATGGTGGTTCTACCCATACACCCTAATCAGTCTTACCAATATAACAAATACTCAGAGAATTATGTACTTAAAGACTTAAAGTAATTCTTCTGTTAATAAAACATTTTTAGTAATAGATATGAAAAGTTAGTACACTGCAATGTTCCTTCTAACAGAGTTTCTGTTTTAGAAAATATATTTCTGACAGAAGAATTTCAAATGTTTAGTTCAATTAAATGTAAGTTTTAGAAGTAGTGGTTTGAACCACTAAAATAATCACATGTCCTTTTGAAGAAAGCCTAGCTGGCCTACATCCATGCATGACCTTACTAAAGAGTGTCAGATGGTTCATAAATTTTGGAGGCATAAAAAATTTTGCTCAATAGATGTGTCTGCTCAATATACAGAAAATATATTAAGAAAGCAGCCATAGAAAACTCTGAAATGCTATAGTGTATAATATTGGAATTTGCAGATCTGAAGGTGAGTGTCAATCAGACTGGGATGTAATTATTTCTCTCTGCTCATAATATCATACTGAAAGAATTATGTCACTGAAACTAGATGTAGCACAGGTAAGAAAAACAGGCATTTAGACAGAGGTAAATTGTTTCACTATGACTTTACTCTCTGCCAGATGCCTCTGGCCACAAATTTGCAGAATTATTTCGAAGTTCAGGATTCCAAAGGAAGTAATATTTGCGTAGCAGTGGTTTGAAATATTTTACTTTACCTTCAGCTGGACAAAAGATTGAGTATTATCATTAAAAATCTAATATTTAAAGTTATCCATGTATCTGGCTAGATCAGTATAATATCAATACGTAGTAGTTTTTCCACAATCGCTTAGAAGCCTTGGCTAGAACAGAACATACCAGCTTATATTTTACTAAATATATTACATCTGTGACTCTCTATTCCGTGATGCACAGCAATTCAATTCCGGACAATTCAAGATGATAATCACTTTCATGTAGGCTAAATTTAACTTTGCTACTACCCAATTACTGTATTTGTATAAAAATGAAGCAGCTTCAGGAATTGCTAATAGAATTTCAAAAACAGCAGAATGCAGATTATTCATTTATCAGCTACATTTAAGTACAACATTATACTCAGATCCATTAATTAATCAGCATTTTTTTTCATATCAGACAGCATTTAAATGCTAGTATAACAAGAGGTTGAAATACAGTTTGGTCTCCTAAGTTACAGAACATATAAATATGGGAACTTCCCTGTTTGGTGGTATTGAAATCAGACATCATTAAGAATTGAATAATGAATAAATATAATGCATTCTGATTGTATATTTCTTATTTTAATTAGCTGAAGTTATCACTTAAGTGATTTCATTACAGCTGGAAACATGCTCACAGTAGTGATTATATAATTTCCGTCTGAGGAAATAACCAGGGCCTTCATCAACAAATAAAATGCATGTATACTACTCACAAGCCCAAAAACCCTTAATCCTTTTATGAGTTGCAATACTGTAACATAACTCAAAAATTTTGAAGAAAAACTTAACAGTAAACTAAGACCTGAAAAAGGAATGTCATTTTGTGACATACCGATATTTCAAACAACTGCCAAAATATAAACCATTACTAAGATAACAAAGGTAAGGTACAAAAAAAATAGATGCATGCTGACAACCAGAAATACCCTAAATATTCCTCAATGAACGGTCAACTAATTACCATAATATGAGAGAACTACAACAGAAAAAAGAATATAATTTGGTGTTTAACATCCGGTCTACCCAGTAATTCCCACGGGTGGCTGCTTTACGATGTACCTAAACATCCAAATAAATTCCACAGTGTGCAAACTTCTTTGCTGTCCCTGTCAACAACTAGGGAATTTCATTTACAGGTTATAAAAAGAAATAATATTTGTTGTTCTGTCATCTATATTGGACCTGTGCTTATTTCTTCATATTACAAAATTGCATATCTTAACATCTATTCTTCTGGGACTTACTTAAATTTAAAAATAAATAAATAAATAAATCACACATTACTGAGAGGAAGTTTGATAAAGACATACCAACTGAAAACATGTTTTCCTCCATCAAACCTACATGAATTCTTATTAGTTAATTTAAATGAGCAATCAGAAGTCATGCACTGTCAGTTAATTACCCATTAATAATAATAATAATAATAATAATCGGAGAACTGTGTGAAGTATAAAAATCAGAATGAAGCTGTGAAAATTAGAGAGGTTAAAAGGAAAAGTGACATTTTGCCCAATGTAATTTAAACAGTTCTGCAATAAGGGTAAAACTTATCCATACTTTTGTTTTCTTCACACCATGACCAAAACTCAACATGAAAACAGCAATAGTAAAGGCCTTTTGAAACTGCACAAGTACTATCTATCCAATACTTCAGATATATCTTCATAAAGTAATCAGTTTAGACTAGTCAACAACACACAGTAGCAAGACCTCACCATAAGTGCTAATTACAGTAACTTTTATGACACAGAAGCAGTCATTCATCACAAATTAGAAATAATAATGCTTAGAATAGTAACAAAGAACAGCATGTACATCAAAAGTTAAATTATAACCAAAGACAGGAACTTTTTAATAAAATTAATGTCACTATTGTAGTACTCGAGCTGAGAAATAGAAGACAGCAGACAGCATACTAAACACAGGAAAACAAAATCCTGAATTCCTTTTCTGCAAAGGGTTTGAACATAATACCAACAATGTTACCAGTGAACTGTATGTTTAAATGTTTTGCTTTGCAGCAGAGGCCATGATTCATCTCTAATGATTTTATGTGACTCAGTTAGAAGGTAAATTGCTCTAGTCTTCCTCTGCAGTCAAGAGAGAAAAAACAGGCAACTCCAGAAGGAATAATTCATTCCCCACAGTTGCATATTATCTGTAAGTAAGTACTTCTATTAAATGTATTATGCATTCATATAGTATATGAATATTCCCTCTCACCCAAGCCAGAGAGTACTGCAACAGTTCTACCATGGGTAAGCTACCATCCCACCTCCACCACACATACTGCCACTCTAATATTCATTAAAGTATGAGTGCAACTTAGGACATATAAGGGCTTCTGGAAAAAGTTCACCTCAGACATATCTGTCTATATTTCCCAATTAAGCCAAGACTGTCTGAAAATGCACACATTTTCAACATAAGCTCTTAATCTTCAAGCCAGATAAGCTGATGATATGTGACACAGATTCATCTCCTGACAGAAGGGGAGATCTGTCTCCTCCTTTATACAGAACACAGTAGTAGTACTGGTAATCATCACTTAAATATTATGATGCAGGGGCAAGGATTCCAGCACATTTTCCAAACCACTCACATCTCAAAAACTTTGAAGTGTAAATGAGGCTTTACACTGATTGAGCAATGTGGACCAACACCACAGTCAAAACTGCAGAGAGGCAGCAGTGCATATTACATCTTGCAGTCCTGGTGGGATACACACCTCAAAGAAGACTTTTTACAAATGCTAATCAGCCCCTATAACCACAGTAAGAAGGTTCAGATCATATCCAGAATGGACATTAACATCCTGTTTGGTGGGTGTAAATCTGTGTCGATATATACGTATATGCAGTCAAGCATGAAAAGTCACCTGGATGCAAAGGAGCACGAGAATCAGAGCTGTCAGATGAGCACTTAAAATTGTCCAAGGAGAGATAAATGAAGGAATCGACACCATAAGGAGTTAAAATGATTGTTACAAAGATAAACCTTGGCAAAATCTATGTCCAGTTCACCTCAGTGAATTCTGAGATGTGATTTCTATAAGCTAGTCTCTATGGACTGAAGACTCTCAAAGCTGTCCAGACTGCTTGAAGCATGATCACAAGAAGCGCTTTTACTGACCAAATACCTAGCTATGGGAAAGGATGATTTCTGATCTCTGAAGGCATGAAAAAACAGCTATCACGACCTTTATGAACACTCTCAGTATTACTGATTGGCCTCAAAACCGCAGTTTCTTGAATTACCATGAACAACTTGGTTTATCAAGTGGTTTGATTCACTATCTTTTGCAGTGTCATGAAACACATCACCGTATCTGCTTCATCTGGGGTGTTTGAAGCAGCACACTTGATTTAAGTAATCCACTTTCTATATAGCCATTTCATGAGAAGTTCTGTAATTGATCAAAATGCAGGAGTACTACAACGCTCCCTGAAAGCCTGTTTGGCATTCTAAATTGACACAACAAAGAGAAGCATAGACCTTTCTGAATATGTCCCAACCTTTATATTTCCTGACAGCACGGTTGAGACTGCTGAGTTCTTTTTGAAGTTGCTGCCACTGTGAGAAACTTCAGGGACAGATTAGAAACTGAGACAACAGACCCTGACTGAAGGATCTGGGAACAGCTAGCCACTGTTACACTGACACTTCGGGAAGAAAGGCTCTTTCTAAAATGGCTAGATAATTTGGTAAAACTATACAAAATGCGGAAGGCAAGCAGATAATAACAGTACTAAGACGGTCTAAAATGCTGTCTCAAATGGAGCGCTAATTAATACGCCCTGCTTCCCAACAGCAGGTAAGGTGAGTGTACATGCTGAAATTACCCAGCAAGAGAAGTTCCACAGAAGACCACATAATTGTAGCAGACAAATCACTACACAAAAAGAAACCAATGGAGAAAAGAAGAAATAATGAAAAACTTAAAGACTCTGATTCTTTCTAAAACACATGCTAAGCCTGCAAATTCTGTTCTGAAAAAGGGAAGTACTCAAAGGACATCTGTACTGGGCCTGACTGGGATAGAGTTAATTTACTTCATAGCAGCCTGTATGGTGCTATATTTTTGATTGGTGAGCAAATCAGTGTTCGTATCACAACAGTGGTTTAGCTATTGCTGAACAGTGTTCGCACAGCATCAAAGCCTCTTCTGTTTCTCACCCCAACGAGTAGGCTAGGGATGGGCAAGAAACTGTGAGGGGACACAGCCAGGACAGATGACCCAAACTGACCAAAGGGATATTCCATACCATATAATGTCATGCTCAGCAATAGAAACTGGAAAGGAGTTTTTCCAAGATGGCAGCTGCTTGGGGACTGACTGGGCATTGGTCTGCAGGTGGCAAGTGACTGCTTTGGTGTCACTTGGGGTTTTTTTGTTGTTGGTGGTGGGGAATGAATATTAACGTGTGTTTATCTTGAACCACAAGTTGGGGTTTTTCGTCACTTTTCCCATCTGGCTTTCCAAAGCAGTCAGATTGTGACTTGCAGTGGAAAAACATTCAGAGGCTTGAGAGATAACCTGGTAGGAGCAAGCCCTTCTCTCTCGCGCTCTTTTGCATCTTAAGGGTAGGGTGTGTTCCTCCTTCCATCAGTATTCTCACAGAGAGGATAGGAGAATGGTTTGTAAATACACACATCCTCGCTGAAACAGTGTCCCACAACCTGCGCAGACAGGCAATCTTCTGATGTGCAGCCTCCAGGGTCATATTTAGTAAAGACGGACTCTCTCTGAACGGCAACATAAACATCCAGCACGATCACATTTCTTACAGGAACCCTGTAGATTCAACTAATGGTATATCTCTCTGTTTGTCTTAAGTTATAGTTGAATGAGCTCTAATTAAAAGACAGCGGTCTTAGTTAGCTGCCCCATAACAGATCTCACAGTCAATTATTCAGCAACAAACAATCGTCTACGATCTTTGGCAACAGATGTGTAAAAATTACCTCTTTAAAGGAACTTCTGTAAATATAAAAGGATAAAGCAAGTCTAACAAAGAGAATGCACTACGCAATTTTAACTGTGAATCTAATCTGTGTAGCTTTGGACAAAATACAGTCAAATTAGTTTCTCAATTGTAGTGAAATGGATACTATCTGCATGAAAACTTAGTAAGAGTTCTAGTAACCATTTTCTTTAAAAAAAAAAAAAGAGAGAGAGAATAACAGTTCAGATGTTAAGAGTTTGAACCTTCCTTAGTCTCCTAGATAATGTAATCAAAACCAAACAACAGACAGAATACATTGCCTAGGGTTTTCCCATTAAGAAAAGCAGCACTAGATTTAAAACCTGTTATGGTATCAGATTTTTTAACTCGGGGAAAAAGTCTTGTAATATTTGTCATAAGCCTACCAGTTGCAGAATGAGACTGGACAAAAACTTGTAAAATGAGGAAGCTGAGTAAAATAACCATATTAATTCCGACTAAATTAATAAAAATCTTCAGAACAAATAAACAATGTAACATGACAAGCAGACAAGTTAATAACTGTGTGTAGTAATAAAAGCTATGAATCTTGACTATTTACACTGAATGATGACATTTGTAAGGGTGTATGTAACCATAGAAGATCCATCTTCTTTTAATTCTCAGAGCCATGCAACATCCAAGCCATGATATGAAACGAACTGAGATTTCAGTTCTGAAACTGGCTCGCATGTATTGTCCAACTTCTACAAAATCAACGTCTTCAAAGGTAAGGCAAGCCATTATTGATTCTAATGGCTTCTATGCTGACCAACATGGGATTAAAGAGATCTTGCATCCTTCTGTAAGGATGCTCAGTGCTTACCTTAACTCCCAAATCCTCTTTCATTGTAGTCAGTTAAACGGAAAGATCTGACAGAGACATCATGAGAATAAGCCTCTTGAAAATTCACAGATGTAAACTAATTTCTCTTATAAAGTCATGTTATTTTGAAAAGCATGGAGATCTCTAAAATCCAGAATTGAACTCCAAGTTTGATCCTTCTATACTCAGAAAGTAACTGTTGTACAATCCGCTTCCTGTAAGATCCGTTCTAGAAACTTCCTCTGGAATAAGGTCTTCTTGATCTACACACAGGAGGTGAACTTGCAGAAGTCTGGAGTCCATGTATAAGAGCCAAAAGTACCATAATAACAGGCAAGAAGAATTTCAAGGGTGATGAAACCAGGCAATGTCTATAACAGGTTGTGTTGACTCAGAAGGTCTCAGAAGAAACTCCAGAACCTACCTACAGTCACACATACAAGTCTCAGCTGTCTAACCACTGGCATCTAGTGCCCTTTCAGATAACTATGGAATCTGAGACACACAATAGGGGGCTACGGGACTTCTGGAATAGCAGCTGGAGGACTGGCAGGATATACTAGAGAATTTCAAACAGCACTAGATGCCTACAAGAATCTAATCTTGGAAGTCTATACTAGCAGCAATAACAAACTGTTCTGATAAAATATTCAAGATGCGGAAAGGTATCTCAGTAGCAAAGAAATAAAGATGAAAGTTTTATGCAACAGAAAACAAAGAAAAGTGGCTTGATTCAGTCAACTAACTGAGGGGAACTGAAAGGGAAGTACATGCTATCCCTCTTTTATAGTACCATAAACCCCAGGAACAGAAGGAATGCTTGGGGCATGTTCAAACTGCATTCTCCACTGCCTGTGTATAAGGAAATCATGGCAGGAAATGCAGATGTACTAAAACTGCTTGCATCTAAGAAGGAATGGTGAATGACTGAGGCAAGGCACTTTGAGGAGATGCCTGGTCTTGACCACAAACTCAGCATGAACCACAGAAAAAAATCACTGTGACCCAGCTGTGATGTTGAGAATAAAAGATGGGACTTGAGGTTCATATTCTTCTTTTTTGCACCTACATGTGTAACATACGGAGATGGAGAAGAAATGCATCCTCAGAGTGCCTGCTGAGGCTAAAAGCTCCAACAATTGCACTTATGTACATTTTCTCAAAAGAGAAATAAATTGTCTGAGACAAATAGAAGATAATGTAGCATAAGCTTTGGTGGTTTTTCAATGTTTCACAAAACTATGACTCAGAAAACCAAAAGGAATATGTTAACACAGCTGTAAAAATCAGGTCCCAAACTAAAGAATTAATTTAACAGGAAAGCCTACTCAGTCTGTAAGGCCTTAAACAGCAGGTTCTATGTAAAACAAGAGAGCGATTGCCATATTTAAAGAATAAAACATGCTGAATTTATAAAATAGTTTCTGCAAACAGGAAAGTAAAATTTTCTGTGATAAATAATGTGCTCTTTTGCAGCCTGCAGTTCTGAACTTTCAAAACACTGTTATCAATATGGAAACAGAAAACATATCAACTTCTAAATAAACATAGGCCCTGAGAGATATACAGGAAAACAACAGAGTTCAGTGTAACATTATTCTTTATTTGTAGCTTTCAGGAACATTTCTTCTGTCAGATAAATGCTTTCAGCATATGGCTAGATCTGAACGGAACAGTTGCTTAGAAAGACTGAGAAAGAATAATTGAGTCATTTCAAAGTTAGGATAAGTGAGAAGGACATTTTTTCCAGTCCCTAAGATTCTTATATCATAAAGGCTTTCCCAAAGAGTAGTCTCTGAAGCATAAAAATTCTTAACCTTTAATAATTAGAAAAAGGATCCTGAAAATAAAGGAAAAGATATTTTATCATCTCTAACTCAGATGGAAGATTTCTAAGCACAAAATAAATAAACTTCCATTAACATCCTGAGAAATGAAGAGTTTTATCAAGATAGGTAGAACTCATTTCATTCAAGTTATTTCTCTGGTGATACACTACAAGCTCATCATGTGACTTACCCTATTTTTTTTTTTACAAACTGAACATAATCAAAACCAAATAATAATTAGTAGAAAATTTGATACAAGAAGAAAGCTGGCTGAACTTACGCAATCTATCTATTCAAATATAATTTTAAATCCTATTTCATACTTGAAAGGTCAGTTAATCTTGTCTTTACTAATTAACACTTGCCCATTTTATTTTGTTGACCTGCCCTCTGTCACTGTGACAATCTCTTTATTGATTTCTACAGCCTTGTACATTAATAGTTGCATTAAAGCTATAGTTTACTAGGACACTCATTTCTTAAAGTAAAACATGGTCTACAACAACGTTCTGGAAAATCAGACCAACTACTATTAAAGAATGTTAAATCTTGATACACAAGGTCATGTCCCCTTACTCAGTATGATACAATTGCACACTAGCTGAACTTATGGTTCCAGCTGGCTGGAAACATAAACTCACTTAATGTAGGATTGATTATGCTGAGGCCACATCCATAGGAAAAAGTTAAATATACATTTTAAGGAGTGTTAACTCAAAAGCTTGAAAAAAATCCTGCTTTTGATAATAGGTTGTTCTTCATATATTCCATATATAATCAAACAGTGGAACATCATGATCCAATGTGTGTTATGTATATGACCTATGAATAGAGTGATAAACTGACAGATTGAGCAATTTTACTGGCCGTATTAAATTTTTATGATTTCTATTACCTGTGAACAACTTCTAAATGAAGAAAAATTCTTTCATTAATTAGAGCAAGCTTTTTGGAGCAAATCTCAGTACAAGAAATTTTATAGGTGACTTGATCATCTCTACATTGGGGAAAACACTGCCAAGAGGCAAAGATATTTTTCTTTAGTAAAGAAAGTAATAAAAACAAACAAGACAAAACATATTAATTGAAAAAGTTATGTAACCTGGATCATTATTAGTACTGCCACTTAGATTTCAATAGTTCATTTTAAATCTTAGTCTATTCCATTAAAATTTAAAACTCATTCATAAAAATACAGGATCATACCTTTAATATGCTTTTGTCTGACATGACACATGAGTCAACAGTGAAATACATTGTCCTTCAGACTTCAGCTACATTCTCTTCATCTTGTCCAAGATGTTCTTGTGATTCCTAGCAGAAATAAGGTACAGTTCATTAAAATAGTTAGCAAATCAACTGTTTTCTTCATTGCAGTCCACAGTAGACATTGTTCCTTCTCAGTCTCACAAAGTGACAGTGAGCATTTTTGGTCTGACCCTTACTTTTAGAAGACAGACCAATTGCTATTCTTTCATTTAGCTTGACTTTATGAAGGCTTTCAACTCTGTGCCCCCTTAACATTCTCAACGACAACTTGAAATACAGACTAGGTAAGTGGACATGCAGCTTGGGGGAACTATCGGGCTTTACGGGTCATGACCAATGACACAAAGACCAGCTGGAGGACAGTCACTAATGCTAGACCAATCCCAGGGGTCAATAGTGAAACCAGTACTTCATTAATGATGATGGGACAGAGCACATCCTCATCCTTTGCAGACAGTGCAGAGTTGGCCAGAGCAGTGGATAACATCCAACGGGTCTGCTGCCATTCAGAGGGATCTTCACAGGCTAGAGAAACAGGGTGACAGGAACCTTGGGAAGTTCAACAAATGGAAATATGAAGTTCAGCACCTGGGGAGGAAAGGCCCCACCCACCAGCACAGGCTGCAGGACAATCAGGTTGAGAAGCATCTTTGCAGAAAAGGACCTAATGTTTCTGGTTGAACATAAGCCAACAACACGCCCTCAAGGCAAAGACGGCCAGCAGCCTCCTGGGCTGCAGTAGGCAAGGAATTGCCAGCAGTTTGAGGGATGTGATCCTCAGCACTGCTGACACCATATTTGAGTGTTGCGTCCAATTCTGAGCGCTTCAGTACAACAGAGACATAGGTATACTGGAACAAGTCCAGCAAAAGGCCACAAAGATGAGGAAGGCATTGGTGCATATATGTGATTACAAGGAGAAGCCAAGAGAACTCTTCAGTGGAGAAGTGAAGGCTGAGGGGGATCTTATCAATATGTGTGAAGTTCTGATGGAGGGACTAAACAAACTCTGTAGTGGTATCTAGTCACAGGACAATGGGTGCAAACTGAAAGACAGAAAATTCCACTTAAGCATAAGAAAAAGACTTTTGTACAGTGAGGGTGGTCAAACACTGGAACTGGTTGCCCAGACAGATTGAAGTCTCCAGGCTTGGAGACATTCAGAACCTCACCGGGTGTGGTGGTGAGCAACCTGCTTTAGTTGATCCATATGTGAGTAGGGGTTTGGACTGGATGACCTTCAGAGTCCCCTCCAATCTCAACAAGTCTGCAATTCTATGTGATTTCATATCAATGGCAGATTCTCTAAATCCATGTCTCAGTTTCCAATTTTTCCTTTCCCTTGTTCTCTTCTTTCTTCTATTCTTTCTTTCCCTTTCAACATTAACTCTTTTCCTAAATCCAGATTCCACTAAATCAACAGAAAAATACTTAGTTTTTTCATCTTTTGTGTTGAATACTGCAATCTCCTTTCCAACAACTACATTTTCCCATTAAGAAAATAACCCGTGAAAGTCACCTTTCTCAGCCCCTAGCATTTCACAGCCTTTCTCCTTGAAACTCCTCACTTCTTCCCATTACTCCACAAGCTTGAGTTTCTTTTACACCTTCTGAAGATTATCCATAACTTACAGTCCATTCAAACATTGAAATACTTCCCTTTCCTACATCACTAATGACACCAATCTTAATATTTAATTTTCACCCATTTTTCACTTATTAAATTTTTCACCTTTTTTATATTGCAGCTCAACTGAAAATTCCTTGCAGTTTCACCCATTACATTCCTACTAATAAATAATTTCCTAATAACCTTTTCTATTTTGAAACTATAAGTGACACAACAAACTTACATGTTTACATTGCATGTAAATGTTTTCAGCTATTTTGTACTATTTGTAATTGTTATCAAGAGTTCAGTCTCTCACCCAAACACTCACGAAGCTTGGAGCTTGATCCAACCCATAAGAAAGTATGTAAAAAGTAACTGATCTTCTTCTATGAGTCCAGTATTTTGCGAACAGGTTGCCTTGTCTTGTAACATAAAAAAAAGAATTGCAGGGAAGGCAGAATTTACAAATTTACAGCTGAAGAAAAACCCCTGTTTTAAAAGGGATTTTGCAATCTAGGCTTAAATCAGCCGTTTCACACTGACAGTGGTGCAAACCTGCTTTAAAATACTTTAGAAATTATGGTCTATATCTTCTTCCACAACAAAGTAAATTTTAATATGTATATCAAATTTAATATGTATATCAAACAGGAATCTGAAGCTGCTCTGAATAACATAAGGGATTTAACATAATTTAGACAGCCTAAAAATCTATTATTTATGAATTTAGCAATTCTTTATGCAGATAGGATTTAAATGCTCAATATTGAACAGCTTTCTTCCCTATTTTTTTAAAAATGTGTAATGTAATAATATACTTGTTGTTTCAAGACCAAAAGAACATATTTTAATCACCTGTTTAGCTTATAAGTGGCATAATACAAGTTCCTATATAGTAAAAATACTGTGGCAAGCAAAATGCTTTCCAGGAACATGTATTCATTTTTTTAAGCTTTAAAAAAAAAAAAAACACAGAACAAACCAAACCCTGGGGCAAGTCCTAGTGTAGTGTGTCAAGTTTCAGCCAAGAGCAAATATTTATGTCTGCATGCCACATTAAAACAACATCTTGAAATAATAAATGTTGCATTCAGAAGAAGTTTGGAGCCATCTAGTGGAACTTTCCGTAAAAGCATGTAAAGTCTGGGGATCACCTACACTAAAAAAGCATTCGGTTTACCAGAAAAGTGGGTCCCACTCTTCATTTATAGCAGGTTTTTTCTGAAACATGCTATGTAAGTTGACATAACTTTTGTTAGTCAAGTTTAAGAAAAAATAGCTATTCAAAGAACTTAATGCAAAATAGAAAACTGCAAAATGACCCTCTGAGGGCTGATTTAGAAATTTCATCCCTAGAAACACACACATCCAGGGTAGACAGGAAAATATATTGCATTGTGTAAGGCGCGACAGCCATGAGAACTGACTGCATAGCCTAAAGAATCTTGTTCATCTCTAAATTCTGTTATTTTAATTTGCCAATGGAAGATGTACAACGTTCAACAATTATTGAATTAAATAAACACACAATTCATTTCCTTAAAGTAACAATTCAGATCACATGTCAGAGATGTTCTTCCATTTATATTTTTAACCTTAGGTCTTGATTTTGACATTGGAATTATCTGTGATTTCTTCATTACAGAAAAATTGAATATTTCAACATCAGTCCAATGGCAACATTTCCTACATCGCATCTGTGAGAATTACATTAGTTTTCTACTTATTTCTGGGTGCAATTTAAATGTTTTTGGCTTTAACATGCAAACTCTTCTATAGGATTTATCATGATTATTTCAAAGATCTCCACAATGCGTTTTCAGATAAGATCATACAAAGTTTTGGAGTTGAGAATCTACTTATATAGAGAGAGAATACACACCATCGTCAGTGTTGTCTTCAAGCACAGAACTAATTCTACAGTTGTCAGAATCCAAGTCTATTGATTTCAGTTAATAATGAGAACACATTTCTTTTTCCTGAGTTTCTCCCATAATAGACAAGTTTTTAGGTGGAGATAATAGAAAAAGGTCATACAGTAACAGTTTAATTAAAGGACAATCTCACAAAATCTGCAGAGCCTTTTGATCTCTGTTTTTGTAACGTTAGAATTACCTGCATGTACACATTGTCTCTACAATAGCTTGAATTATTAGGAGTTAAGTTGAAATCAAATTAAAACTTAGACAATCAACTTCTATAAACTTCTACTGGTAGCTCTTTCTCTAGTTATACCTCTTCAAATGCTCATCACTTTAAATAATAGCTTCTCCATTAAATAAGTCTTAACATGCATGGAGAAACGAGGTATCACTATCTTTTCTGCTTCATACCCAATGCTTTACTCCTCCATTCTTGCACAGTTGAACTGTTATGGTCTTGCTGTGTGGGAAGCATCACAGCTCCAAAGAAGGTGACTTTGCTTGAATTTTGTTAAACACATTACTTGAGTACTGGAACTTGTTGGTGAGAACCATAGCCATAGTACACCCCTTCATACGCCCAGGCAGGGTGACAAAAGGCACATGAGAGATAAATGTGAATTATTATTCTGTTTTGTTATTCAGGTTTATGATAGAAAGTTTATGGAATATAGGAAAAATCTATAGAAAAATCAGGCTTCATTAACAGTTCACCGAATTAATTGCTCAAATTCTCCATTCATAACACTCCACTGTTTTAGAAATCTCTATGATGCTTTGTGATTCTGAGATTTCTTCCTAAATAACCTTTGGATTAACTGTCGTTTTACCATACCATCTATGATGTATACATGTTGTACCGTGTAACTTTTCCAAATATTATACAATGTTTTTTCTTTATATTTCACTAGCATAAAAGAATTACGCATTGCAATACATTGTCATTCTCAAATAATTTCCTTCCTTAAGAACACTTCGGAAAAATTAGGCCTACTGTCATACCAGACAAATTTAATTTGAATTCATAGAATCTAAATCAAGATATAAATTGACCATTCCAAATCACACCCGGTTAACAAAGGTTTCACTACAAACATTCAGCTTTTAACTGAATATAGACATTTGGAGGTTTGTATATACTGTCAGAGTAGGAAACTTACAACCAAATGTAAATGTCTGATTTATAACATACTTACTTGATATTAAGTAGCTTATTATAGATAAATTGCTGTCTGGAAGGTACATGGATAGTACTATGAATTATTGGTTTAATCTTCAGAAAAAGTAAATCATACATCATTAGATGATGCAAGATGCTTAAAATATTTTCTTCTCAGAAGCATTCCTTAAATATAAACACTAGTCCCAGTTTCAAATACTATCTTTGTTCAGTGCAATATGTTACTTGTCAGTATTTTGGAAAATGTGTCATGCTTGAGGAAACCCAAGTTTCCACTGTTTTATGTCTTCTACCCTCAAAAACCTGTGTCATGTTCATTCACCATTTGTCCAAAACTGTTTTCTATTCTGAAGCGGCTGACACAATTTAATCAACCAGAGAAGTCGCTGTCAAATGGCCTGATAAGCTCTCTCCCCTGAGAAAATAAGCTGCCACCACAGCATTTCCAATACGTGCTAAGCCAAGAAGTGAAAAATTGAGACTTGGAATCAAAGAGGATTTCCCACACCAGAGTCCAAACTAGAATAAACAGCTAAATATTTATAGTAAGTAGGCCAGTAACTCTAAAACCTGCTTTCCACACCTACTGAAAAATATACTGCTGGCAACATTTTGCTTTAGTTTATGCTATATAAAGCCCTCTTATCATTAACGATACTGCAGTGATTGTAAACTTTTCTGTAACTTCAATCTATTCATCCAAATGCATTCATGTTTGGTGATGAGGACTTGATAGGAACAAAGATTTGCTGCTAGTGTAATGGCAAAGGTAGAAAAGCATAAATCTCTCCAGCATAAAACCCATCCTTAGATGCAAAAGCTGCAAGTGTTATGTGAGAAAAAAAAAAACGTGTACAGAATCAGTGAGGCAGAGATCTTCACTGCTGGAATTCTATCAGCAAATGTATATGGCAAGGAATCGGTTAGACATAAAAATCTACAATCTCTCTTTCAGTGTTCATGTTGTATTTAGCCTTGAGTCAGTCTCACTAGTTGTTTCTATACCAATAAGCTAAAAGGGTCCAGGCACTGGCTAGCACAGAGCACAGAATGACTCATATCCCCACCTCAACACTCTTCACAGGATATTCTATTCTCCCCATAGAAAATGATAACCTCAAAACAAGGACATTTTTTGAGACAGTGACAACTGGCATTCATCAAAAGTGTGTCTGGGACTATTGGACTATCTCCAACAAATTGAAAACTTTGTTCTATCTCTTACCAGCCCTCAGGACCACATCCTGGCCCTGTCCATACCAGTATGAAGGTGGCCACTGAGTGCTCTTACAGTTCTAGATGGAGTATACATTAACTATTGTTGGCAATGATGCAATTTTTGTTTTCATTTTAATCCTCTAGTTTCCATTACAGCTACCATTTTTCTACCTTTAAAGAATATTTGTGGAGTACAACAAAGCTCTTAAACTGGCTGAATATTGCAGGACAATTTATCACGAAATCCTGGTCCCACAGGCATCCACACAAGGACTTGCCACATTTATGCTAGGGAATGAAACAGTGACAATACCTACTCCCCAGCCCAAAAACCACGTAGCATCATCTGTCTACTCCATAATATTAAGCTTACTTAGTCTCCAAAACAGGGTTCATGCCTATTGAGAACTGTCTCTGGTCTATCCTAACTTCCAGACTGTGACTGGGAATTGGGGTATGAACCGGCACAAGCAAAAAGCGTGTCACAGTACAGATAGATAGCTGATTTCCAGTACCCAAACATATTCTAGGAGACTGTTTAATGTATTAATGCAGCCAGACGGAAACATGCTCTGGCACTGTGTAGTATGGCTATTGCCTAGAGATCTCTTTCTGCCCATGTTCCTGGTATCATTTCAATGGAAGAAAAGCTACAAGAAGAGGGGAATAATAAACAGCTAGATCTCATCAAGACATACAGACAGGATAGAGCAGGAGTGACCATCTCCGTCCAAGAACTGGTGTTCCCAGATACTTAAGTCATACACTCTATAATAATCAGTTAGATCTGGTCTCTGACTTTCAGTCTATATGCATGAACAAAGAGAATTTGTCTCTAAATACAATTTGATAGAGATAAAATAACAAAATATAGCAAAAGTGTCACTTTCACAGTGATATTTTGTAAATCCTCTTTATTGCCTAAGCACTCTATCAGGTACATCACAAACAGCTGTACAAAGAGAAACGTTACTGTTCAAATTAGACCCAGATGTTTGTTTCATTAGAATAGCTTTGATGATAATGCAGATCCAAGAATATAAGTCCACTGGTGGTTTTTTGTTCACAGTAATTAAAATGTTAATTTAAACAAGTTTTACTATGGCATTTTACAAATTTGTAGTTTAGTAATTTATATCAAGTATCTATCAAGGCAATAACCAAAATATCAAGAAATATATTTCTTATATAAAAGTTGCTTGGGATCAAATTTTATTTATTGATTTATTTATTCTCAGTAAGAATGGTACAGATTCAGGGAAGCCAGCAGCCTAGCCCAGTTCATTGTCACTATATTTTATTATGAAAGCAATGGTAGAGGCAGAAAATAACTACTGCAAATCTCTATCTCAAATCATAATCCAATTCTAATTAAAAATGCAGAAATTTACCAAAGGCCTTTCCCATTTAACTGTTACGAATCCAACCCTGTCTGCCTTCAGTGCCATATGAGAGAACATAAAGATACTCTTCAGAATTACAATGACAAGCTCTGACTGGCTAAGCATGACCAAAAGAAGTCTGTATGGTATGCAATCTATATCATATTGAGTGAGACTATGCTATATAGCACATGTATAGTAAGACTAGACTCAAAATCAAATATTCCCTGAGACAGGACATATATACAGTTATTTGGACTCTGCCTTCTCTTCAGAAGGAAAAGACTAGACACAGTACAGGTTGGACTCATTGCATATATGAAACAGGCTTACTCTGCATATGCACACAGTATTCAGGGCTTCCTGCAGTCTTAAAACAGCCCACCATTTAGTTTGTTCAAATTCCAACAAAAGCCATTTTACACCACTCAGGACTTATGTGGCAGATTCAAATGGGACTTCGGTAGAGCACAGCCCTCCATTTTGTCTGTTATGTTTCAGGCTAAAACAGGCTATCGTAATGACAAATACAGCAGAGATGTGGCAATGCAAGTGTACATGTTGTAGGTCAAACTGCCAGAAATGGCTAAGAAAGAATATACAGTTTAACATTGCTTTATCTGTATCAATACTGCCTCAAAAGCTCCCTATGGTAGATGGATTACAACTAAAACTCATTCTGTTGGCAAAATAAGCAATTAGAAAAATGAGCTATACGTATTCTATGTGACCAAGCCTTACAAGATTTAGATTCATGATTTATGGTATTTACATTCTAATTTTGAACGTTTCTCATTCTCTGTAGCAGTTCAAATCCAAATAAGCTAACTTAACACTTGTGTGACTTAGGTCATCCTCTTTGACTTCACAGTGGGGCATAAAAATAGGAAGGCCTTACTTGTCTGGCGTCATTTTCAGCTGAAAGATGAAAATCATTAGAGATCAGATATGAAAGAAAATATCTTTTTTTACAGTGAAGGTGGTCAAACACTGGAACCGATTGTCCAGACAGATTGCAGAGTCTCCAGCCTTGAAGACATTCAGAACCTGATGGATATGGCACCAAGCAACCTGCTCTAGTAAACCCCACTGTGAGCAGGGGTTTGGACTGGATGACCTCCAGAGGTCCCCTCCAGTCTCAACAATTCTGTGACTCTGTGATTAATCACTAAATGTCATCTACAGCCTACACTGTCTGAACTTCTACTTGTACAGCCTACTGCAAAGAGTGTAGGAGAGTAATAATTACTCTTGATTCCTAAAGATATAGAAAATAATTTACTTAGTTATTGCCAGTCATGTTTAAATAGTTGCACAGAATGGACTAAGGAAAGTTAAGACAAACTTGAAGAGTAACATTATCTTTGTATCCAAGTTTTTACATAATGAATCTCAGGTAAATTAATATTATTATCATATCATATTCTTCCCTGAAATAGCATATTTTAACTGTTAAACATAAATTATACAAGCATAAAGTAATGAATATTTTTTCATAGTCATTTAAAGAGGTGATACTCATAATTATACACTTACCATAATTTTTTTCCTTTTCCCCTCAGGCTTTTTAGTCTCTATTTCAGTGTAACTGTAAAGGAAAAAAGAGACAGTAGATAAAACTTGTTCACTTTTACGCAAATGGAGCAGACAATATAAAAATACTTTGGCCTCACTGTGAAATGCTTAATTAAGGACTAAGAAAGACCCACAAAAAGACATGGGTACCATCACTTCAGCTTACCAGAACTGGCAACTAAATATTGTGCATTGCCACCACCACAGAATCCAAAATCCCATCAGGCATAGGGCTCCCTGTGTTTAGAGGCTTTAAGACACTTCGTAAGGACTACTCAGAAATCCCACTCTTTGGCCAGCAATTGCCTACAGATAGCCAGTAAGAGATACTAGACACATGTAACTATAAATTACGGTTACACGAAATATTTTACTGAGACAAGGAGAGAGAAAGCCCTCTATCAGCTCTCAGTCCTGAGTCAAAAACGGTCCCCGAAGAGTGCTTCTCATGACTGTAGCTAGTGATGGCACCACTCATCTTCAACACAACAGCCTAACGAATAAGATACCTGTACAGGATCACTGCGGTTTATGTTCTGGTCTACAAGTTATTTTTGTGATGTCTGCTCTCATATGTTGTATTTGTATGTTATCATGGTTTAGGCCCAGCCAGCAACAAAGAACCACACGGCTGCCGCTCGAGACAAGGACACGGAGGGTTCACTCACCAATTTTGGTCACGGGCAAAAACAGACTCAACTTGGGGAAAAAAAATCAATTTAATTGGTTATCAATCAAACCAGAGTAGGATAAAGGAGACATGAAAGCCAGATCTTACAAAGACACACCTTCCCCCTACCTCTCCCTCCTTCCCGGGCTCCAGTCCCCTCACTCCCGATGTCTCTCCCTCCTCCCCCTCAACAGCGCAGGGGGATGGCCAATGGGGGGTGCAGTCAGTTCACCAGAGATTGTCCCTGCCGCTCCTTCCTCCTCAGGCAGGGAGGGCTCCTCACACACTGCCCCTGCTCGAGCGCGGGGTCCCTCCCACAGCAGACAGTCCCTCACAAACCCCTCCGATGTGAGTCCTTCCCGCGTGGTGCAGCCCTTCAGGAATGCACCGACCCAGCACGGCCTGCCCACAGAGTCACGGTCTGCTTCGGGAGCAGGCACCTCCCCTGGTGTGGGGTCCTCCACGGGCTGCAGGTCTCTCTCTGCTCCACAGCGATCCGGCCGCCTCCCCACCCTGCCCCTTCCTCACTGACTCCCAGTATCTGCGTAGGTATTTTCCTCACATCCCCCTCCTCCCTCTGCTGCAGGTCTCCACAACTGTTTCTTTGTCCCGTCCCCTCCTTAAATCCCTTATCGCAGAGGCCCGTCCATTGTCTCTAAACATCCAAGCCTCAGCCTGAGGCGGGGCCGCCTTGGAGCCGGGGGAGCTTCGAACAGCTTCCGACAGGGGCCACCCGCCCGTGTAGCCCCTGCCCCTGCTACCAAAGCCCCGCCACAGAGACCCATACTGTACGTATCACAGTAGACAGGCACCATATGTACATGCCAATGACATTTTTAAATCCTCGGTTCAGACATCAACAAGATCTCTGCCACAAAAAAAAAAAAAAAGTATCATACTTTATTTCTACAGTCTTCTTTTTCAGTGAAATCTGACCAAAATTTATGTGCAATCTTGAGTATCACAGCACAGGTAAGCAATTGCTCATGCTGGATATCTAAACTAGTTAAACTAATTCTTTTCAAGTTGAGATCTGCCAATTAGCTAATTTGTTCATGCAAACAATTAATTCCTCAATTTCAAAGGGAAATTATTGATTCCTCAATACAGTTTAACCGCAGGTTAAAATTTTGCAACTTTCAGATCCACTGGAAATGCCAAATTGTGCCAGCAAAAATAAGACAAGCACAACAATGAGATGGTGCATGAGGAAATAGAGAAAAAAAAAAGTCTTGGTTTGGGGTTGGACTAGATGATCTCTAGAGGTCCCTTCCAACCCCTACCATTCTATGATTCTATGATTCTAACATGCGGGGTTATCAAAGCAGCTACATAAATCCAAAGGAGGGCTATGGTTAAGGATTCCCTACAGCCAGAAGCCAGAGACAGCGGCCTCTGGTGTTCAAGGCTAAGGCTTATTTGTCTAAGCCTTCCCTCTCTATGTCTCTGCATCTATGCTGCTATGGGCAAAACTGCTGTATGAAAAGACCTTTAGAATTTTCAAGAAACCACGTGCATCAACTTTCATTAAGAATAAAACATATTAATCTAAGTCTCATTCAAAATTCAAGGGAGTAATAGTTTTCAACTATCTCCCTACAGTCAATTGATACAATCACACAAAATTTCTCATTCCTGACTATTCCTGTGGGTACTCATACAAAAATATTCCAAATACTGTATAAGCTGAATAAGGAAAAAAAAGCTCACAATTATTGATAAAATATACACAACAGAAAGCACAAAACTGTTTTATCAGTCATTCAGGATTTGAATTCAGATCACTGAATCCTGTTTTGCAGCTGTCCATTAGGTCTAGCACTGTCCAAAAAAAAAAA
>VZSC01002549.1:30966-45710 GCA_013398225.1 Steatornis caripensis
GGGGAAGCCACTGGGTGTTTTTATTGCTCCAGTTTCCCTAAAGGGCAGTAAGGGCAACTCATGCACAAAGCTGATGAGGCTTCTGACTATTTCTACCGTACTCCAAGGCTCTTCAGAGCAACAGTAAAACTGAGTAAATCTTACTGGTTTTAATTATTTTCTTTCTTAACAAAACAGAAAGATAACAGAGTATAGACTGTACATTTGGGAAGATTATTCATTATTTGAACAGAATTTCAGGATAAAACACATCACATCCTAACAGCTCAATGATCTCTGTTGCTAAAATTTACTGTCCACACTAAGCACCATCACTCACTGATAAAGAACCAAAACTTTTTTTCACTGCTACTGACAGCCCCAGTGTTGCCTTCTCAGAGCAGGAACAGCTAAACTTCATTACAGCACTCCATATGAGAGCTGACAATTTTAAAATCAGCACTGAAAAGCTTCGCAAGATGACAAACTAATTCTGGTATTAGAGGAAGGAAAAAAAACCCAGCTTTGATCAGCACTATTTCCTGAGGGAGCAACTTGGCTGAATAAAGCTTAGGTGTCTTCTTCAGTAACCAATTTGCCATTTCACTGTAAAGTTTGGTAGGGAAGCGTATTTTCATACCTTCTTTCCTTCACTCTCCCTTTTGCATCTTCAGCGCATTTTGGCAGATACACCGTAATTCACAATAATAAAATCCTGGTAATGCTAAGGCAGTTTATGAGCACACAGGCAGCAGGCAACACAGGCCAGGGCAGCCCTTTCCCTCTGCAGATGACATTTGAGCCCCATCACCTGCGAGGATTAAACTGCAGGGGAAGCTCTTTGGGCCAAGGACAAAGGCCTGGAAAGCACAGTTGCTGACAGGTTTCATAAAGGTTTTCTCCCCTTCCTCACCAAGCACTATGATGGCTTCTTGTCACCCCAGTGAGCCTGGGGCAGGGATCATGCAGCCCTGAGGCCGTCCCTCAGGGTGCAGCTGGGAGCCAAAAAATGGCTTCCTACCTGCTCCCGCCCAGCCACCAAGCCTGCCTGCTCAGCCAGAGGGAGGCCTCAGGTACAGCACCTGAAGGACAGCCTGGCCTGATCAAAGGCAGTACGAGTGGCAAAAGGAGCAGGGGGAAAGGAAAAATAATAAAACCAAAAATCATGTCAGCCTTTGTAACTGAGTCATTTTGGAGCGAAATGTCATTTGTATAACTCGGTCATTTCGGGTTGCATGCATGTGGGCTCTGCCAGGGTGAGACTTAGGAAGGTGCTGGGAGAGTTAAATCCACCTGGCATTAAATCTTATATGTTAAATGTCCTGAGCAACTCTGAGAAGGGGAGACCACATTTCTGGGGTGGATGTTATGGACTGCTTCCCAGCTAACAGAAAATAAGAAGCTTTTAAAATTGATAAGACCTGCCTGAAATACTGGGCATTTTTTCTTTGCATGAGTCACTCCTTTCTCCTAGCACGTATTTTTGTTTAATATTTTTTTCTTTAATGAATGCTGAGGCATTTATTGAGCGCTGAGCAGGGCAGCTGGCTTCCTCAAGCTGCAGAGATGTCGAAGAGCTGAAGAGCTCAGCTGGGGCTCATGTGGAGGAACCTTTCCCTTCTCAGATATTCGCCACAAGCTTAGAATGTCACTCTTAATGGGCTCCTTAGTTTATCTAGGTTTTCTTTGTAGTTTTACTCCTTTCCACTAGGAAAGACTTCACAGAAAGGGGTGCTAAGGACCAAAAGTCTTTATGTGAAAGATAATCATTCAAAAATATCATTCTGACTATTAAAACAAAAGTCACAAAGTTTGTCCTTACACAGACAGAAAAGAAGATTATTATTTTATAATCAGTGAGGAAATGTCTGGTTAAATAGAAAAACATGCAGATAAACTAAAAAACACTTTTTTATGCATTGCACGCTGCACCATAGTCACTAATTGTAGTTTAAACTGGAAAGGAACAGAAAACCATCTGTGAAGACCAGGTCATTTCTAGCATGAGATACTAGATATATCTGATTACTGGTAAGGAAGAAAATTCTTGGTTAAAATGCTAATCCGGCTTTGAAGATGTGTAATCAAATCTCCTATTTTCTACAGACTTCCTGTTTATCTGCTATAAATCACATCATTTCTACCTTATTTCTCTGGATAAAACAGATATCCTAGCTTTTGCTTGTCACACAAGGTATCCTGAGCAGAAGTATGTTAAAGATAAGGGCAATTTCACTACCTTAATATTCTATAGTTTTTAGTTACACAGTTACATGATTATTTCTAAAGTTGGTGTTTTTATATAAAAATTCTCATGTATTAAAAAACCCATAAACTATAGGAGTCAGATTTCATGTCACAACTTGCATTGCCAAATAGGTGCATAGAACAAATCAAACTAGGTAACAGGACACTACTATTCAGGATTAATTTTTAAATGTATAAAATGGCCAGTTCTTCAGTAATATTTTTTACAAAATCTCTGTGAAATGGACAATTCACACCTTCAGTGGTGACAATCTTCATAGCCTAACACTATTTAAAATGCAAGTTTGGAAAACACAATGTTGTACGTTATGCTTCATTTTACAGCAAAGTAAGTGAGCGCCATTTTTAAAAGAGATGCTGGGCCGAAATAGTGTAAACACAATAAAGAACTTGTATTCCGTACTTATCAAGACACTAAAGAAGTGACACCGCATTACATCTGAATGGTCAAAACAGAAAATTACATGGTAACATTTCATATGAAGGTCTATCTGAGGTACTACCTCTTTTGGGTGAAAAAATATCATTTATCTTAACTAATTCTTAAAGCAGTTTAGCTCTTCATTTTAATCTTTGCTGGCAAATCCAGTTCTTCTCCAAGCGCAAAAGACTTCTCAGCAGTGAAGTCAGAGGAGATCTGCCAGGCAAGAAGATCTCAGAGGGAGATGTAGAAAAAAACGTTGAAAGAAAACCACAGTGATACATGACACCTACATGTCAAGGACTTTGTTCAAGCTGTTAACATCTCAGCTATCAGAAGAGAAAAGGGATGGAGGCGGGTAGGCAGGTTTGCCCTACACTAATTCCCCAGTCTTCTTCTGAGGGTGATACTTTATTTGTTCTTATGAAAGCAGCTCAGGAATTCTGTAAGGAAAGTGGTTCTCTGGATAGTTGCTGGTTGTTGGCCTTGTATACTGTATGAATGATTCTTCTTCATGTAGCCAAAAGATATGATCCTCTTTAAAATATTTACTAATATCAAATCCCTCATAAGAGATTCATATATGTGGTAAAAAGCCATGAAAGCAGCAGCTGTTTCTTCCCTCACTCATTCCCATTGCCGTCTTGTCCTTGATACAATGCAGCTATTGCAGCAATACTCTTTTCCAAACGGCATTTTTTAAGAAATTACTTATGACAATTGCAAATTCTGAAATCCAATTCCTCTTAAAATAACATACCTGTAGCTTACCTACACAATGTAATGATCTAATACCTCTTTTTCTATGAAATCGACAAACTTTTCAGAAATGAGTCTTTCGCTTTGTTTCAAAATAAGTCTTTGATGTTGCTGCAAACATGCTGCTTGAATTGATAAGTGAGGAACACAGTTTCCAGCAAAGAAAGGTTTACCTCATATCAACAGATAATGCCAGGTGCTCACAGCTGGGTAATAGGCCAATAGTGCCTGTTGAACAAAAGACATATAGAGAACACAACATTTCTTTTGTTTATAGATAAAGAGATATGCACATTATGTAAACTTCAAATGCAAATATTATTTTTAGCACATGAAAGTGTGGCAACATGGAGAGCTATGTACAAATGTAGCTTCTGAAATCAAAATCAATCTATGGTTGCAAAGCAATCAAAAACCCCATAACACATCCCAACTCATTTTCAAAGAATTTGCATGCAATCAAAACTTTGTGAAAGTATTTCTCTTAGATTTATTTGGTGTTTAAAGGCAGCATCCACATACTAATTTCACTTCCAGAAAAACAGTAGACTAAGTGGGGGAGGGAACCGGAGGGGGGAACAACTGGAAGAATTTTCTCCACCTTTAGATGTGAAAGGAAAAGTTTAACTGAAAAAGTCTTGAGAAAAACTATTACTAGCTTAAAATGTAGATGTGATGGCTTGAAACATAACTAAGTATTCATAGTAAGAATAAAAAATTAGAAATGTGTTTATTGGGATCCTGAGCTGCGAAGGAAAGACTTTAAAGATTTGGTTGGTTTTATCTGGACTTTCAGCCCAGCCCACTTGATTAAAAGGAACATTTTGGACACTCACATCTAAATCTAAATTTGACTAATAAAATCATTCAGTTGCAGAATTTCAGCCTGGATGCATCTGTATTTTGAGACAACCACTGTCAAGTTCAGGAACATTTTCAGAATGAACATATTTCAGTGCAAAGTAGGAAAAAAATTATATTTCCTGACTATAAGGGCCGTCATCAAATAGAGTTGTGGAGCCACAAAAAGTACTCAGACATGCATGAAGCTCTTCACAGCCCAGCCCAGATTAATTTTACCTACTGGTTAAACAGAGGGGTTGTATGAAAGCTGAAGTTCTGCATTCTCAGTGGATTAAAAAAATCAGCAGTTTCATACTATAATCAATCAGCTTCATACATAAAGTAGTCATTTCAATTATAAGGCAAACTATTAAAAACATCATCTAAGAACTGGAAAATATCGCAATAAAATTACCCAATTTTATTGCTTCTTTCCATCTCTGAGTGTCATTTAAAGGCTACTGTTATTTATAATCTGAATGGTATTCAGTGTATTACTTGAAATCCTTTTCCTTGTCTCCTATCTGTCCATTTTCCATAGTGAGCAAACTGATCTGTTTTAAATTCTGGACTGTGCTTCTATGTTCTGCTCTCAGTTAAATGCAGGCAGCTATTTATACTGTAATAAACAGAACAACTTTTTCCCCAACATTTCATGTCACAGCTAAATTCTAAGCTTTGTCAAGCAAAGGATTTGTGTTGATCTACATTAAAAGAAGCTGAAGGTGTTCATTTCAGTATGTTAAATTTTGCGTTCAATTCCAAAGTATTATAAATTCATCATAACCATGTGGACTTCAGCAAGAGTTTTATGTATCTAAATGTTATAGGAATAGTTTACTTAAATAATGAAACCTATCATTAAGGTGAAACTTTCTGTCATTTCTTAAAGAGAGGCCATCAGAAGAAGGAGGTGTCCAAAGGAGATTTTTCACCATTATTTACCATGCAATGAAAGAAAATGGCAGTTGAGGGACAAAACACTTCATTTGATTCACAGAAATAATTTCCAACTATATTGTTATACCTGAGTTGTGATTACAGATTAGTACCTTTCAGAAGTTGTTATTATGAAAGTAATGAGCCAGCAATTGAATTAAATCTGTAGTCAAAAATCAGAAAGTTGTGCAATCGTAATCAAGATTATACAAATTCTTTCTCCACTGGAAGAAGAGCCACTAGTGTGTTCACTGTGAAACTTTATAGTCACTTTCTCAAGAGAGAAAAGACATTGCAAAATAAGGTCCTTTGTTTTCAGACCTATATTACATTCTACTGTACTTGGTGTAATGTGAAGCCTGGATATCTTATCACTTCATTACATAAAAAATGAAAATACAGATGCAAATATCTTTACTTGTTTTTTAAATTTGGAGCTTATCAGAAATTTCCCAGCAGCAGTCAGAAAATAATGGATTTGACAGGATCAAAGCATTCTGCAGGGATATGCCAATTATGTTGCAACCTTTGAAGAAAATCTACTCAGTTTTGGTCACACTGCCCCCTGACCATCTCCTGGGTGCTTGGCTGCTAAAGCCCTTTATCTAGCCGACTCCAGTGTTACTTAATTTCTTGAGCTATTTGGGGGGTTTGCAAGCAGTCTGGTTTGCAGGTTTCTCAACCACCATGCAGGCTCATAAAGGAGCTGGTAAGGCTTACTAGTTCCCTGGGCAGCTGGAAATCATGATAGCACAACAACAAAGATGAACTCTCTGGAGTTACTGCCTCACTCTGCAGCCAGCTGGCTCCAGCATGCCACAGACCACACCAAACACACCACCCAAACAGTCTCCCAAGCTGTCTGAGCTATGTGAGTAAAGAGATCCTTAATAACTCACCCCTCTAGATGTTCCCAGTAGCTTTCTTTATCAGTTCTTCATCTTTCTGGCAACATTGCTTCCCAGAAGCTGTTTACTAGGGAGCTGGTAAAGCCAGGGGTTCATGAGATGGACAAAAATTTGAAAACTGCATTTTACCTTTTTTTTTTTTCCTAGGAATTCTGCCTCATACTAATTGCTGTGCCTCAGAAGTTTTGTCCCAGCATTGAATTTGTTTTTTAAATGCAAAAAAGTTCATTGCAAGGGCTTTCCACTCCTCTGGCCAGCTGGAGTTTGGCTTTGATCTTGATAATTGTCAAATTTCATTGTTTCACTCATTTTCACCTCACAATTCTCAAAGTATGTGCCTACACTCCAAACCATATTTAGCTGTTTTCCTTGTCAAAAGAGCAAGAATCCTGCTGAAAGGTTGTCATTATCAAAAACAAAGGGGGATGTAGGAGCAAGAATATAAATATGGTTTAAATAATTAGCACATCCTCTACTGAACTTTGCTCCCCAAAGGCTGCTTAGTTTGACAGTTGAAGTGAGCAGTGAAGGAACAGAGGTTAAATGCTCATAAACTTTGACACCATCTACCATTTCAAAGGCTCGACTGTCACATTGGCCATCATTTCTGTATCTTATCGATCCACCCTCTAGAGCCATCCATTCTTCCTTTATGTACTTAATGGTTAGATTTTCTTTGGGGACCTTTGGTTTCTTGCCATACTGGATGACAACTAGAGGTTCCAAGCATGCAGTGGAGCTCCAGGACGACATATAATCTTTAGGAGAGGGAGACAGCTTATCCTACCTCTGCTTATAGAGAATATGCGGAGTTCAACCCATCTCACCCAGAGAGTTGAAATCCAAAAACTAACAATCACAAGAGGTGAAGGAATATGAGTACAAAATCCTAAAATATATTGTACAATTGCCAGCTTCTGTGTAACACCAACATGAAACTAGACACAAGAACTACCTATCTGTTTATGCATGTCATGATTACTTTTCCTTCCCCCACTCCACCAGATTTATTTGTTTTTTATAACATGCAAAACACTCCAGTCTTGGGCAAGCTGAGCATCAACTTGCTATACCTTTAAGAGATTTTCTGATGGAGCAAAAAGCTCACCTGTTGTAGTCATATCTATTAAAAAGAAGAAACCAGAGATTTAATACTATTTAATTATGTAATTATATATATTATATATTATATTATATATATATTATATAATTGAGGGTAACAGAGCACTGGCACAGGCTGCCCAGGGGGGTTGTGGAGTCTCCTTCTCTGGAGATATTCAAAACCCGCCTGGACGCATTCCTGTGCAACCTGCTCTAGGCTAACCTGCTTTAGCAGGGGGGTTGGACTAGATGATCTCTAGAGGTCCCTTCCAACCCCTACCATTCTATGATTCTATGAATACTTTGTGAAAACTTGTATGTCAAACTAAAAAAAAAGAAAGGCACTTACACATCAGCTTCCTTTTACAACCAAGCACTTTTTCCTTTAAAAAAATCACCTTTTTGTGCCTTGTCTTCTTGACCTATAAAAGTGAACTACTCCCGAAAAGTATCTGGAAAAAGAAAAGCTCCATGAAATCAGTTTACAGGGGAAATGTTAATGCCTGCCAGAGCACACGCATAGCCATGTGTGAATTTAGCCTTGCTTTGAGCAGGGGCTTGGACCCGGTGCCCGCCAAAGGTCAGTCCAACCCCCTCTGCAATTCTGCATGTTACTGCCAAGGGCACTCAGCACATACATAGCATGTCTGCCATCACAAAAACAGCTTACCTGATAGCTTGTGTAATGGGGCCATTGCAGGGACATCGGGGTGAAATGGCCTCTGATCTCCAGGCTGAATGATGGGCTGATAAGAACCTTGAAGAACTGTCAGGCTCTTCCCCTCATTTCCCTGACAGAAACTGCTGTCCTTATCCCAGCAGCAAGAGAGAGGGATGTGTGTCCACACTTCAGTCACCCCGTTTCAGTGTATTAACCCCATCCACTGTGAAGGAAGAATTGTGTTAATACGCAAGGTGTGACCAGAGGTGGGTGAAGTGCAGCAACCTGTCCCATTTTGCCTCTTCTGCTAAGTGGTGGCAACCTCTGTCAGAAAAATAGGGCAGGCAGAAGTAACTCGGCTATTGCTGCAGCTAAATCTGTTAGAGCCTTTTCACAGGTTTTTGCATATGGATAGCAGGGGTAATTTCTAGCCTGCCGTCCCAAAGCTGCATGCACGTTTTCTCACGGTCATCAACTTGTGCATGTGTAATTCCTACTTCTAATACTTTCAGTTATTTCACATGACATTTGCAAGCAGTTCAGTTCCAAGTTACACTGCTGCCCACAACAGCAGCTACCTGCCCTTTTGCTGGCAGATACCAGCTAGTTTGAGTCCTCCTCCTTTTGATGATGAATGATTTAGTAATGCGTCATTAAAATAATCTTAATTACAACTGATTTTAAATAATATATTCTCCTTTCGTGCAAATGGATGTAAGTGTGAGATTTCATAACACAAACAACTCACCAGGATATTTTTCATCTTTTCATTAATAATCTCTCTCACTTATAGCACATAACTCCATTTACTCCAAAGGCACCCAAAAAACAGATTATGCTACTGGCCTATAGTAAGTTGTGGTGAAGGATAAGGAGGAAAGCGGAGGGGTTTGCCAAACAAAAAGTAACTTCCTTTTCATGAGCTCTGCTGTAGACTGTCCATGCTCATGCTCAGAAGACAAAAATCTCATTTTGAAAATTGCAATGTATATTTCAATGACTTTTATTAGCAGAATTTCAACCTGTACATCTGCTAAACTCCTGAGAACCACTGTTCTTCGGAAAGAACTTTAGTTAAGGCCAAAGACTGTGCTAAAGAGTCTCAGGTTTTATTCTGATCTTTATCACAGGCTTGCAATTATATGGTTCATAAATCTGATGATTTCTTTGTGCCTTAGTTTCTCTCACATGTAAAATTAGATCATTAGCTAATGAGCAGGGATGTTGAGAACCTTAATTTTTAGAGTCTGTTAAACACTTTTCAATCTTCACCTAGAAACAGAATTTTACTTTTTTCCCTGTATCTTCACATGCTAATTCATTCGGCTATAGAAAATCAGATAAATACTGAGTTTTTGCTGCTTTGAGATCAGCAGACAGTTAAAGATCATGTGTTTAGCATGCCCACTATTTTTTTCTTTGCCCTTTCAGCAGCCAAGAAAACTAATATGCCTAGAAGTAGTTTTCAAAAAAAGAATTTACACATCTACTGTTTTACTATCTACATGCTTTACAATATGCACATATTGAAAAACATAAAAGGCATGTATTAGGTGACACAGAATTGTAGAATTTAATTTTTTTAGAAGTTATAGTTCCCTCAAGATGTAAGGATGACATATACTTATGTTTTTATTGCTGAGTCATATTATTAAAATATACTCTTACCACAATCATAATTTTCACCAGTAAGGCAGATTCCCGGAGGCCGTGAAAGAATAGGAAGCACTGAGATAGGGCTGCAGGGCAAACAGAGAGTCTTGGTCCATGTTCTGCATGATTTAGACTCCAAAATGGCCCACATTTATTCTAGAAAAGGGTTTTGTACCGTTGTAGGACATTGCCTGTGCCAGAAACACAAACAATAGATACAGGGAACTGCTGTGATCTTTCTTCAGTCAGAGATTTAGTAATTTACTTGTAGGGGTTTGACCGTCAGTTATCAGAACATTGTTTTGGAGAACTACATAAAGCTACAGCGATGAGCAGGGGGAGGTCCATGCGGAGGTTGTGGAGCCCATTGAAGTCTTCTAAGAAAAAAGTGTCTTACCTGTCTTACCTCTGCCTATTCTTTTAGCCAAGTCCAACAGCTGATGCCATCCATCACTTCCTTCCTAAGCAGAAGGACATTGTAGAGTGGGAAAAAAGTAGGGCAGCAGCAGAGGAAGAGGAAACGACAGGGTCATACTCACAGTCCTGAAACAGGAGAGCCACATCTGAATAGACTAGGAAGAGCGATGAGTTACAGCAGATACTATAGAAGTTTGTGGATTTGTGAGGAGCATACTTAGTATGGGAAGGACTGACTATTAACGGTCTCTTCCCATACAAGTACAAGAAGCTATCAAACGAAGCTGACAGAAGACATGCTCAATACAAACAAACATGAAACACTACTTGAAACATTTATAAGATTTCTTTGAAATTACTTTAGAAAAGATATATTTAAGTTGGAGCAATTAATTCTAGTGTAAATACTCTTATATTTCTGTAAAATGTAATTTAGCCTCTCAAAAATACTATTTAGACACAAATTAAAAAAAAAAANATTTGTGAGGAGCACACTTAGTATGGGAAGGACTGACTATTAATGGTCTCTTCCCATACAAGTACAAGAAGCTATCAAATGAAGCTGACAGAAGACATGCCCAATACAAACAAACATGAAACACTACTTGAAACATTTATAAGATTTCTTTGAAATTACTTTAGAAAAGATATATTTAAGTTGGAGCAATTAATTCTAGTGTAAATACTCTTATATTTCTGTAAAATGTAATTTAGCCTCTCAAAAATACTATTTAGACACAAATTAAAAAAAAAAACTAAAACCTTATGCCTGTTTTCATTCCAGTATCTGCTAGGGATACTCTGCTAAGAGATCAAGTTTAGGAAAAGATTATGGAGATCCCAAAGCAAAGATAAACACCTGAACAGCAAGCAACCACTGGACTTAAAATTGATTCTAAAAGGCTGAACATTAACAGTTTATCTCTCTGCATTTTGGAGTAATATTGTATGTGAGTGGGTATAATTCTTTTTGCAGTGTAAACACATACGGCTATTAATACTGCAGCAGTTAGACTAACATGCTCCCAGCGAGATTTCATTCAGGGCACATATTCCTGGCTGCATTTGGCCTGCGTTGCACCATGCCAGGAGCACAGCACAGCACTAGTGCTTGCATCACCAGCCACAGGAGACTCACCCTGTTATCACTTGATTTGCCCTTGGTGCTGAGCCAGCCCAAAGGTGCCTCAGATTCAAACAAGAGCTGCAAGGGATTTGGATAGGAAAATCAACAAATTCCTCACAGCTACTTGAAGTCAGCATAATTGTGCATCCTTGATGCTGGGCAGGCATAGGTAGGTAGCCAGATCAGCATATAGCTGATGGAGAAGAAGACTCAAAATCCTTTTTGCACAGTTCTGCTTCGCACTTATTATCAAGCACTGTCTATGTCACGCTACACTCTAACAGGAAAAGAAGCCATAGCATCACAGCAGCACACACACACGGGCCTGGAAGGGACCAGAAGAAACGTAGGCCGGTGGCTTCTAAGAGGCGAGACGTGCTAGGCCTGACATTCTCGCATGGGCCTTTTGTGTTCCCAGCCACCACTGCTGGAAGTGGCAATCAAGAGGCACGCAGAAGACAGCAGCAGCATAGGCTGGTGTGGGGAGGACAGGACGGGAGCAAAAAGGAAAGACCAGGGGCTGAGAGGTGGGCAGGGGAGTAGAATGGGGAATCAGAAGCGGTAGGGTACAGGAGAGCCAAAGGCAGCAAACAGGGAAGTTTAGCTACATCAGTTTAGGAATCACTAGTTTAGTCCATCCCTCTGCACAGGGGTCTAATCCAGTTTATCTTGCTATTAAAACAAGCCAAAAAGAATTTTTTGCATTTAAAGTGGAAATATTTCCAGTTAAGAACATGGAAATACTATAATAATAAATAATAATAATAAATAACAAATAATAATAATAATAAAGATACCACTGCTTCACTAGAAAGCCTGTTTTAGAGCTTAACAGTCCCTTTTGTTAGATTTCCAACATTTTGTCCATATCCACTGCTCAGAAGTGAGCTCAGTATTCCAGCTGAGACCTCACCTAGACAGAGGAAAAGAAAATACCACCCTTCTTGTCTTAACGTAAGTATATCCTAGAATGAAATGTCTTGATAAACCACCAAATCTTCAAATCTTTCACAGTTTGGGAGTGACTTAACCCTGAAACCTCCCAATCTTTTCTGCCTTTCACATATTTGGGGGCATTTGGTCACTTTTTCTTACACACAATACTTTTCTCTTATTGTTATTGTATTTCATTGGTTGATATCAGGCATTTTTCCACTGAGTAAAAATCCATTTTAGACATGATCCTGTTTCCCACAGTTCTTGAAATCCTCCGTATACTTAAATTATTTTGCCAAGAAAAGTTGGACCAGATGATCCTTGAGGTCCTTTCCAAACTGGTATTCTACGACTCTGTGATTCAAAACATCAGCATAAATACTTGTCACAGTTTAAAGATGGGCTGGCTAGTAAATGAACAACAGATGTTCTTTGTTAACCCCTTCCCTCCCCAAAAAGGGGTGGGGGGGAGAGAAAAGGGAAAGAGACTTATGGGTTGGAAAAGTTAAAACAGCTTTAATCTAACTACAATAATAATAATAATAGAAAAAATAATAATGAAATATATACAAAACCAATATCGAGGCCTCCCCCTCTCCCCACCGCCGATGACGAATACGTCACCCGTACGCTGCGGGGCACACCCCGGAAAAGTCCCAGACTACTCAGCAGCAGGCAGGAGCTGAATTCCGCAATCACAATTGGGATCGAAGGCAGAAGAATCGGACAGTCCTCCTCGGATGCCTCGGACGCCGGCCATAGAAGAAGAGAGTGTGACCCTCGTGATCCCTCAGCTTTATACTGAGTATGACGCGCATGGGATGGAATACTCCCTTTGGTCAGGTTTGGGTCACCTGTCCGACCCACTCCTCCCCACCGCAGGGTCGCAGGTGTGACCGCTTTTCCACTCTTTCAGTTCCAGCGCACAAGAAAGTCAGCAGAAGCAAGCATCGACCTTGGTCTCCATAGGAATAACTATAAGCAAGAGCCTTTCTGCATACCATTCCTACTGTTGTTCCAGCACTAACTAAACACCGAGCCTTATCACTGCTAGAAGCAGCTACTGTCTGGACAAACATGCAGTTAACTTCAGAGAGTGCAGCTTCTCAGAAGAGACTTAACTGAAAAGTAAAATTACTAAAAGAAAATCAGTTCTGTCCTAGCCCAAACCAGGACATTGCTGAGTAAAGTTGTGTTCTGGGTAAACCTCAAAGAACTCTGACTTGAAATGCCCTCTGATTTTTACCCCAAAGCACCTATAATGTTTCTTTGACAGCAGTTTTTTAAGCATTACACTCACTTTCTGGAAATTAATCAAAGCTATTCCCCATTTGGCATGTGAGCATCCAGAAATACCACATCTTACTGGTTTTCTACACCTACCAGATCAGCAAAGAAGTCAAAAATATGAAGGTGGATTTGACATGATTTGTTCTTCACAAATCCACAATGACTGTCTCCATCACTTTACTATCTACTTGCTGCCTTTACTCAATTGTTTAACCATTTGCTCTGCTATCCCAGTTAAGCTGCTCAATGCATTACTTCATTTTTCTTTTTCTTTAAATACAAGTACTGTGTGAAAGCTTCTCTAGGGCTCTGAGACCTCTTGATCCTCCATAAGCATCTGAAGACAATCACTAATGGCTCAGCAGTTGCTTTGGCAACTTTCTTAAGTATTCTGCACCAAATTTCACCTAACCTTGCTGAGTAGAACATTTCTAACTCATGTAAATATTCTTTAACCTGCCCTTTCTCTCTGCTGGCCTGTAATTCTCTTCCTCCATTAAAATTAATTGTACCAAAGATCTGATTGCATTTACCCTTGAGACAGTAAATCTTTCAGCCTTTCCTATTTCCTCACAGCAGACAAAAGCTTTTTCCATCAAATTAAAAAGAAATACATTGTCTATATGGTACCAGCACCTCAGTAAAGCATTTTCATGATGCACCACCAGGCATTTGTCCTCTGGGTAGTCCAAATGCAGCTGTTCTCTCCAATGATGCTGCTGGATTTGCAGGCCTAACCCCTCTCTCTTTAGCACTGACTGTTCTGCAAGGACCACACGATGTCTCCACACCCCTCCACAATGGCATTTTTCCCCAGCAGACACTTAAAAAGGCAGAGATACCACACACATGGTGCGTTGTAGGAGATTCAAGTGGTGTTCCCCAGGGCTCAGTATTGGGGCCAGTTCTCTTTAATATCTTTATCAATGGTCTGTATGAGGGGATCGAGTGCACCCTCAGTCAGTTTGCAGATGACACCAAGTCAGGTGGGAGTGTTGATTTGCTTGAGGGTAGGAAGGTTCTACAGAGGGATCTGGACAGGCTGGATCAATGGGCCAAGGCTAATTGTATGAGGTTCAACAAGGTTTAGTGCTGGGTCCTGCACTTGGGTCACAACAACCTCATGCAATGCTACAGGCTTGGGGAAGAGTGGCTGGAAATCTGCTTGGAAGAAAACAACTGGGGGTGTTGGTCGACAGCCAGCTGAATGTGATCCAGAAGTGTGTCCAGCTGGTCAAGGAGGCCAACGGCATCCTGGCCTGTATCAGCAATAGTGTAGCCAGCTGGATTAGGGAAGGGATCATCCCCCTGTAGTCAGCACTGGTGAGGCTGCCCCTCAAATACTGTGTTCAGTTTGGGGCCCCTCACTACAAGAAAGACACTGAGGTGCTGGAGCGCATCCGAAGAAGGGCAATGAATCATAGAATCATAGAATCATAGAAT
>VZSC01002549.1:46332-116090 GCA_013398225.1 Steatornis caripensis
CACCTTTCCAGGGATGGAGGTGAGACTGACTGGCCTGTAGTTTCCCGGGTCCTCCTTCTTGCCCTTTTTGAAGATTGGAGTGACATTGGCTTTCCTCCAATCCTCAGGCACCTCTCCTGTTCTCCACGACTTTTCAAAGATGATAGAGAGTGGCCTAGCAATTACCTCCGCCAGCTCCCTCAGCACAAAGGTGGTGAAGGGTCTGGAGCACAAGTCCTATGAGGAGCGGCTGAGGGAACTGGGGTTGGTTGGTTGGCCTGGAGAAAAGGAGGCTGAGGGGAGACTGTATCACTCGCTACAACTGCCTGAAAGGAGGTTGTAGCGAGGTGGGGGTTGGTCTCTTCTCCCAAGCAACAAGCAATTGGACAAGAGGAAATGGCCTCGAGTTGTGCCAGGGGAGGTTTAGATTGGACATTAGGAAAAGATTCTTCACTGAAAGAGTTGCCAAGCATTGGAACAGGCTTCCCAGGGAAGTGGTGGAGTCACCGTGCCTGGAGGTATTTAAAAGACGTGGGGGACATGGTTTAGTGGTGAACTCGGCAGTGCTAGGTTAATGGTTGCACTTGATGATCTTAAAGGTCTTTTCCAACCTAAATGATTCTCCAATTCCTTGGAGAATATGCCTCCTCCAGCAACCTAAACCCTTTCAGAAAGGCCACAAAACACAGATTTTGTTTCACAAAAAAAAGGCAGGATATTTTCTCTCTTTTGCATTAAAAAGTTGTTTATGTTATAAACACATTTATGCTCTGAACATACCTTTCACTAACGAAAGGCCCCTTGGGATCTCCCTGTGTGAAAGAGAAGCAGTGCTATGTTTACAAGATCTTCTGCTACGAGCACGTCATTACTCTTCCAAAGACCTTTTGGGCAATCTTCTCCTTTTCTTTTCATTCCCATCAGCCATCTTATCCTGAGAGCTTCAGGCTTTTCCTCAGATCTTCCCACATCCCCATCTGAGTTCTTCTTGCACTCTCCATGCAAAGGAAACCTTTTTCTTTTTCCTCTGTCTCCTAGCTCACAGATTTAGATGAAGGGTTGAGGATCAGGTTGTAAAAACCCAGTACAGTCCTAGCTAGAGCTGGATTACTGGAAGATGTTTGATTTTACATTTACAAGCAGGAAGTCAGTAATCTTTTTAACACATTCAACATGGTACATTTCCACCTGGGTTACTGAGCATACCCGCAGTGCACCTCTGTTGAGCTTTTGCTGCTGAAACTAGTCAAGCAAGACACTGTCTGCATGGAAGTCACTGAAATGTTCTCTGCCATGGCTATGCTTGTGATTTCTTCTTTCTGCTGCCCATTGTCTCTCTTGAAGGTGTTATTTATTGCTTTGCAGCACAGACTAGGAAAGGCACATATCACAGGTGGCAGGAAAGGAAGAAACAATGCCAGGGAATCATTATTCTCTCTCTCTCATGCAAGAGAGGTATGAAGAAATTCAGCTTGCCTCTAACAGTGATCATAACTTAGCATTTTGAGAAGGGGAGAAAGGAGAGTTATTTTCTGCAGGTACAGCACCGATTTTTTCCTGAGTGTGACTCATGAGTCAGTACCACACTGGGCTGCGTGACAGAAGGAGCATCTGGATCCACCATGTGACAAAAAGTAACCCGTGGCAGGTCATCATCTTCAGACCTTCAAACCCTCATATAGCCTCTCTTCATAACCTTACATGACAAGCACAGCTGGTCAGAAAGGGAAACATCTGAGTGGCAGCTCTATATAATGCGGAATTGGGGGTGGAAGCTCCTGAGATTTGAAGGGTGGGATTCATCTGATCAGACAGAAATGTCTGCATTTTAGCTTGTCACCTTGGTCTCACCTTAGGGCAATGGAAAGAAATGAGGAGTCAGAACAAGGAACGTTCCCATCCCAATTTAGCCATCTAAAATAGGACAGATGATTCATACCCTGAATGCACTTACTTCTCCCCACAGACTATAAAGAAAGACAATGTGACTAGCTCAGATGCAGATATCTACAGCGCTGATGTTTAAAATTAGAGGAGACAACTTCCATCCAGCAAACTTGACCCAAGGGTTCTGGCAAACCAGCAGCAGTCGGGGGAACAGGGGCATCTGGACACCTCCATTAAAAAGTCTTCATTTATGCATGGGCCTATGTGCATGAAGTGCAAGCTCTCACAGCCAGCAGAAACTTCCTGTCAAAGCGGTTGGTGGTAATCAGCAGGAGGCTAAACTGATCATCACAGTGGGCTCAATTCAGCTGCCTCATACAGGGGCACCGAGTGCCCTTTGAGGCACCCCAAGACATCCAAGACATTCAGCAAATTTATCCACTGTCCTCTGTTCAAGGGATATAAAAATTTGACCTTAGGTACGCAAAACATCTACCAGGCTAGGTTGTCTACTGCAGCAATGCTCCCAGCACAGTAAAATGTACACTGACATTTACAGCAGGTGAACCATCCTCTATTAGAAGACTGGCAATAAAGTCAGGGATTGAGAACATGCAAAGCAACCTGTAAGAATAAGCTAAAAAACAGTACCTAATTTGAAGAAATCTTTTTTAAAAATCAGATCAGGATAATTAAGGGTAAAATAGGCTCAACAAAAGCCACAAAAGTAAGGAACTGCCCAGTCAATTACACCCATTATTGCTTCCTTCAATCCTTTTTACATGAAATATTACTTTCTTCTTTTCCAGACTAATTTCATACATAATACCTTATTTCCACTGTGTATTTGTCTTTGATTTCTTTTCATTTTCATTACATACCTAGCAATAAACCTAGTCTGCATAATCATTGTCATACTCCTTAAGAACTTTAAAAATTTCATAATACGTTTAAATATTCCTCTCTGTAATCTTATGACAAATGATTTTTCCCTGTCTGCTCACTATTAAAAATGGATTTCTGTGAAGGCACTTATCTCTAGCCTTCAATCACACACAGACATTAGTTGTTTAAATAGCAGAGAAAGTCCTTTTTTTGCCTATATTCGATCTCAGCATAAACAAGGTAAAGTGTAAGGGAAGCACAATACAGCCAGCGGGAAAAGGCATAAAACATTGAATGAATGCAAACATAAAGCATGCACCATGCATCCAGCAGAAAAGGTGGAATGCACAGGATATTGCCCAGCTCTGCTGATGCCCGTTCTTGCTCCCAGGTGAGCCAGGACAGCGCTGAGTGGTTTTGAAAATTCTGTCTTCATTCTTGGTTAGTGATCTCGACAAGGGGAGGCAGGGGGGAAGGCATGGGATCAAGTGACAAAATGATCAAATATCATTTACACTCAAATCGCAGTGAAGCTGATTCAAAGAGACATGTATGGAAAATGTTCTTTTCCAGGATAAGAGGTGATCTAATGGTCCCTTTGCACCGCAGCCTGCATACCATCAACTGGACATCATAGAAGAGATGAGTTGTCCTGTGGGCGATCAGACTGAGAAAGGCTGGTTTCCTATAGTATCTGCCACTATTATCTCAGGTCTTCGGTGCCTAAAAAGGACAATTTCTAATCAAATCTTTTCCTGCGGTTAGGATTTTGTATAGTCTGTCTCCAAGATGACTCTTTGGTGTTTAACAACAGCTGAGTTCACACTGCAGCCACTTCCTGAGGAGGGACTGAGCGAAATCTTTGTTCATCACCCACTTACATCTTTACACAAAATGTTTTAAAACTTCAGATCCCTGGGACCTTCTGTCACACCTGGTTGAAAATGGCTAAAAGGTTCAAAAGTTATTAGAAGGAAATACAGCACGCAATTGCATTAGCCTTGTTCTTTGAAAACCGGGCTAGCACTGGTGACAGAACAAGCAGCCAACACCTGAGGCAGGCACTGCTAGATAATGATCTGCGAGTGGCACCAGAAACAGAGATTTGAGCCTGTGTAAAACTGGCCAAATGTAAGGCCCACAAAGCACCAAAGCAGGCATCCCTGGTGTCAGCTAGTAGTGGGCATACCTGGTGTCAGCAAACTCAGGCCCTGCTTTATCTGAACTATAAGGTCAATGGATGCTGACTTCTCATCTGTTAGCAACGAGCCCAGTTCGGTTTAATTTAAAATAATGAAGCAAATTTGTCTCATGGGTTAGATTTGTTGATCTTCTATTTACTCTAAAGCAAAACTTGTCTAGACTTAAATCTTAGTTAATAGTATAAACTATATTTTCAAAGAATCCATTTAAAATTGCTTATGATTCAAAACAACTACACAGGCAAATCAATTTCCAGGATGGAATATATAATAGAAGTATACAATTAAACTTCCCTTGTGGGTCTGATGAGATGCAAAAGGAAGAGAAGCTTTAAGAAAAAAGCGAGAACAGTGTAGAGACCAGGACAGTAGTCTCAAAGAGCATGTTTTTAAAAAAGATGTCGTGACCGTTAGGCATTGAGTCAACACATCAGCTGTCCTGCATTTATGCTTTTGCAGTGCAAGGTTAAGGGATTCAGAATTTATCTTCCACTTTCAGAAGCTTCTGAATGGTAAGACATAGCCAAAAATCAGTATGAAAAAGGAATTGCCTACATCAAGGTCAGCTATAAACTTTTCTGTTAATCTGGCTGGAGATATTTAGAAGAGATATTGAACTTTACCCAAATAAGTCATGAGTTACTATATTAGATTTTTTTATCTAGAGGAGAAGGGAAGTGATGCTGGGGAAGAAGCAGGGAATGGGATTAAATAAAACAAGCTGATACGTATACGTGCAGGGCAATTTGTAATAAGCACGTTAGTATTTTGCATTTCTATACTTACTCTTATTTGTGTGTGCTACAAACACAGTAGACTGAACATAATGCTCAATTTCCCTCTTGCAGAATGTTTGTCTTTTCTTATCATTCCAATTATAACTAAAGAATGAAGCAGGAACAAAGTTGGATTTGTGGCTCTTTAGGATATGCAACAAATCTTTTCTTCACTAGAGGGCACCTGTCCATGCCTATGAATCAATGTTGAGTATGGCAAAAAGCAAAGGTTTCATTTTCATAGAAGAATATAAAATTATAGAGGACTTATTCTTTATGTCGAATGCTGTTACTTCTTCTTTGTGTTCTGCATCATACTCCTTGTGTAATTTCAAGGGTAAAGTTTCACAACACACACCTACTTCAACTATTTTACATTCAATATTTGTGTCACAACTGATTATAGCCCAGAAATTTGCATGAGACATATGCATTACACCAGCTCAGACTCTGAATAACAGTAGTGAGAATAAATTATAAAGATCAAAATACTTCTTTCTTTCTTTCTGAAATAAGCATAAACGTAGAGTTTATGAAGATACTGTACCATGTTCTCAGCAGGTATAAATCAATTTGGCTTACTGAAGCTGATTGATGCCAGGTGAAGAGCTGCACCTGCAATTTAGATGCTGGCCTGCAGAGCACAGCTTGACTTGTTTTCTTTTTCTTAACTCCAAGACACGATAATTGAACTCATTTGGGAGCACTTCTCACTTCTTAGTCAAAACTCCCACCTGGGCATTGGGACTGAAAGTCAGTGCATGTCTCTCTGTTATAAATCAAAATAATCTTTTCACAAACAAGAGAAGAAAGCTGACTAAAGACTTCAGAGCTGGGAAATCAGTTGTTCAGTACCACATCAGTGGTTGCACTCAATAACATGGTAACTGATGCGAGCAGAAGCAAACTACTGCCCAGCTCCTTCATTTTGCCTCTTACTGCCACTAGATGATAGTATGGTAACGCACGTATCGCTCAGCTGCACACCAGACCTTCCCCTGCTGAACTCTTGGCAGTATTCACACTTTTACATGTAAAGAATGTACAGAAACTCATCAATACTACATAGCTAGCCTTTGAATAGCAGTGCTTAATTATATCCCCAGTGATTTCATACATTAATATACCCAGAGAGTACTGGATGCTACTGTTTGGCCACAGACCCAAACTGGGCTTTATTTAGACACAGACATTATGCTAAATCAGTCACCTCCCTCTATTTTTGTAACTACCCATCCAGAGCTACAGTGAGACGTTTTGACGGAAAGGGCAAGATAATTATATTTCCCTAGCAGGAGGCAAGAGAATGGCTGGAGGTAACATTTACATTCCGCCTCATGGGCATCCCACTCACTGCCGGCTCTGCACATCCACTCACCGCTTCTCCCACCTTTTCCATTTCATGCTCTCCCTCTTGAGAGGACTCCTCTCCTCATCCAATTGGAGACACGCATCTAGAGAAACACCTTGAGCACACAGCTATCATCCTCTCCACAAAACCTTTCTCTCTCAATTCACATAGTTTGTACTCTCCTAACACAGCAAAATTAAAAACAAACTGTTCTTTCTCTCAGCTACTCATAAAGTAAATAGTCAAAACCCTCCACTGCACATTTCTTTCCCTAAGTAAATCTTACGACTGGTTTCTTTCTACCCACAATAACAAGGTCAGTTCTCCTCCCAGCAGGCTGGACTGCTACTCCCCAACCAGGAATACGCACCCCACGGAACGGGTGAGTGGCTGGCTCTAGCCCTGCACTATACCTCTCGCATCACAGCGGGTTTCAGACACTTTCATTTCATGGAGCATTTCCAGCTCCCCTCGGTGAACAAAAACCTCGTCTCTTGGTCCGTAACCTGTGGCAGACAGGTTAAGTGACATGGACCTGTTGGCACCACAAGGCAAGTCACAAATTGAAAATGAGAATCTCCAGTGAAAAGAGATTGACCATTGGGACAAATTCATGCACACATTTATATACAGAGCTAAGTGAGCAGAATGCTTGAAATTAAGGGCTAAGGGGAAGCAGGCCAGAAAGTGCAGGGGGTAGAGTCATATATAATCAGAGTTTGCATTGTAGGCTAATTTTCTACTCTAGGATTTGATTCAGCATTCCGCATCACAAGTCACCAAGATCCCCATAAAAAGAAATCTGGATATAGACCTAAGGGAAACCTTGAACTTCCACTTTACTGGAAATTTGGTTACTTTTGTTTACTTGACATCTTTTTGTTTTAATTCAGGATGAAAGTATATTTGTAAGATTTCCATACTTAAAAATGCTCGTATTTGTTTAATCTTATTTAATGATTGGACTTTGGACACTTGTAATAGTGAATCACGTAATGTGAACTGAATCATTTTCATAATCAGTAAGATTCTTAATTCTTAATTCTTCTACTTATTGTTGGTTGAGCTAGCTATTGCTTTCTATTCAGAGTGTTTACAGTGTGATACCAGTCCCAGAAGGACAAACCGATTCAAGTGTCAAACTCTTTCAGTATGGCAAACAACGTAACTCCCAAAAAGATAACTTGTTCCCATTGGACATTAGGACATAAAGAATAAAGTAAAATATTTCAAGCATTATACTGAACGCTGTTACTGACATGGTGTAAAACTGATTAACAACAATATAAAAATCAAATCCCTTTATGGGTCAAAATGATACTTCAGAACTCAGAAATGAAATTCTGAAAAACTGCAAAAGGAAACATCCAGAAAAATGTCTACTTCAAAACTTCTTTGTCCATTCTGTACCTTCATCACATCTTACAATGAAAATTGTTTTAATTTTATCTTATTTCACTTTTCATCAAAGTGTAACAAAAGAAGTCCAGCCAGCTGCTATTTTGTAACGCATATTTGAACCGGCATTTCCCGAGCTTACAAAAACCAAAGCACTTCATTTTACTCATATGAACAAGGATGCTCTATATCCCATGTATAAACATTAATTTTTTACATTTCTTCTCTGTGACATAAGACAGTTTAAAACTCACAGCCAGGGAGAAGTTGTGCTGTAACCTGCAACCTGTCACAAAACAGTATTTTCAGGGATAATCATGTCAGCTGTCAGGGCACAGAGAGGACCAGCTGGTCCACGAGGGATGGCGAACCAGGAGTCCAGCAGCATGACAAGACAAGTGGGAGCAGCACCTCCCACCAAGGAGCCAGGATGCAGAATGCAAATCTGGGAGGCGATCAGGGTCAGACATGGTCCAGCACTCTCCTGGGACGTCCACAGCAACACAGGGCTCTCACTGGCAGTGGAGCTCCCCTTAGACTCAGCCAGGTAAATGCTTTACTTTTGCCGAGTTACCTGCTAGAAGGGGGGATGCACATTTGGCCCTGACATGAGTAATAAAACAACACACCCTTAGCAGCTAAAGGTGTGGAATATAGTTGAATGAAATATGGATTTTACGTGAAGGAAGCCATTCAAGAGCGTGAATGGGTGACTATATTAAAAAAACACATTATTGTTGCCTTCTTAAAATGCACCAACATGCCCCTTAATTAAGAATAAAATAATGGCTATGGGGAAATATTTATGGGGAAAAAACATCCATCAAAAGTAAAGCACATAAGAACAGTCTGGGAAACCTCAGTGCATGCTTGCCAGACAGGCATGTCCCAAAGGCTTCTGTAGAGCTGCACAAAATGAGTAATGATATTATAATGCCTGTACAATGCAGGGAAAATACCCCAAATAAAACTAACTTTCAATTTTTTCCTAAATCATTTGATTCTCCTAAATCATTTGATTTTTTCCTAGAACAATAGCTCCAAATTCCACTGAGAGTAATGGAAATCTTGCCATGGACATCTGCCGCCTTCACGCAGGCTGAGCGCTACACGTAACATTGATGTCTGCTTCCAGCAAGGGTCCACCTACAAGGGTCAGCAACTGGAGGGTGAAAGAAATGATGAAGGGCTCATTCATTTCCAATCCCTCCATCATTTCCTGCCCAGTTCCTCGCAGGGATGGTGAAACGAGGACTGCTGCAGCCAATGCACAGAGCTCTGACAATACAACTAATTTCTTTCCTATCTTGTATATCAAGAGGTGCAAAAACATATCCCGAAGAACGCAAAACTGGGGGAAATAAATGTTTCTTCCACTGACTTTATTTTTAATGTTAAATTTTAATAGAAATTCAGACTGCTTAAATGCTGTACACATCAAGGCAATCTTTATAGATGTGGTGAGAATTCCAGCTAAAATAGGAGTATATGGCAGCTGAAAAAGCTTCCTATCTCCTCAAAGGGTCTCTTTTCATGTTTCTGAGGAAATCAAACGCTACAACAGAGACTTTCAAAACCTGGGTGAAAAATAAACAGTTAGCAACTTCAGCACATACATAATTAGGGAGCTCCAGATATCTGTAACTCAAGTTTGGACTGTTTTAATACAGTTACAATAATTCGACAAAAGTATGTTGGAGATTTAAGCGGTTTCTGAGGATTTCTGTACCAGGCAGGGAACAATCATGATATTCAAAAGGCACTAATCTAAACAAACAAATTGCTCCACTGGAATTGTTAGCTCTCTGCAAGTTCTGTAAAGAGTCCTTGAATATTAGTGTAGAACCATATTCACACTATTTCATAATTTCAATACACAGATGGAAGAATGCCTAACCTATAGGAATCGTACCTACCTTTATTAGAAAGAAAGTACACCAATCAAAGGACTGTTCATTTCTTACAGTAACTGCTGTGGCGTTGGGTTGATATTCAAATGATACAGAAATTTGCTACTGATCTTCAAAATTAATAGCAAACATATATATATAATGGATTCAAATTCACAGAGTTAGCAAGCAAAATGGTTTGTTTTCTTAGGTATATAATAATAGCATCGCATCAAATATTGTCAGACTCTGTGGATGTGAACAGAACTGTATATCATTGATTGTTTATACACCATGGCACTGTAGAGTTGATATGCATTAGTCTTGCCTTCCTGTAGGGAAACCTCTGGGACCACAAGCCACATCCACTGTGGATATCCTGTAGACCAATCTCCCATAATGATCAGATACATATTTTGATTACTACGTCACACAAAGGATCATTTCTCCTGAAAAATCATCTTAAAACCTCGTGCAAGGTATTCCTGACAAAACACAGTCAGAGATTTTGCAGTCATCTTTCTATGCCTAACAGCAAGATAAGATGTCATGCAGCGGGCTCCTAGTAAGATCCAAAGTACTTCATCATTTCCTTTGTGAAATTATGTTGTTGGGTTTTAAATATACATTAAATTTTCCAGCAGTCGTAAATTGGATACATAAATTATTTGTGCAAAATTACTTATTACAGCTATATATATAATCAGGAAAATTTTGGAAACTTTTGCTGCTTTTCAGGGGGTCATCCTTACTATCTTGAGTAAACATGTAAGCTGGTTTCCTACCAAAAGGAACTACTTACTTAACCATTTTTATGGGATTCATTGTCTATTTATGAAGCTTGCCTTAAATTGTGGAGGGCTGGTATTTTGTTTGTTTTGTAACGAGATGCTCCAAGATCATCTTATACAAATGTGAAACACTTGTACTTTAAGAAATTACTCAGGGCCTGAAATAGCTCATGCACTGAACCATTCTTAACTAAAGAATGCAGAAAACTGGAATGTTGCTTTTAGCTTTTTAGCTGGGATCCGTCTTTCAGTACTAAATTATAAGAACTTTGTCCTCCCTCTGCACTAAAACTCAGTTTACTTCAGTGCCTCCTTGTTGTAATCTCTGAACAGTTTAATAAAGAAACATTACAAAAAGGGTAGGACTCCTGATTTGTTGGTTTGTTTTGGCTGTTTTTAAAAAAAAATTGTAATACCTTCACATCCAAAAAACTTACAGTAATATTTGTACTTATTAACTGGAGTATACAAAATATTTGCCTTGTTGCTGAAATATCCCTGTAGCATTACAAGCAATTAACATTTACGACTACAAATTTTGCTAAGATAAAAGAGTATCAGGAATCTACTTCTTCAGAAATAATCATTCTAACAACTAGAGGCCAAATTCTGCCTTCCCTTACAGTCATGCAATCGCATTTGTTACCTGTTGTGAGGGCAGAATTTAGGCCCAAACCACATTTTATCTAAGTACATATATTTCCCTACAGAAAAAAAAAAAGCTATGTCTTATCACTGCTCTTCCCTTCTGAAGGGTAAATACTGATATTTGAAATACCTAAATTGTATTTACAGCTGTACAACTCTGATGCCACATACTTGCAAAATATCACTTGTACTCTATAAACGTAGAGTAACTTGTACAATCGGCTTAAAACCTTTTCTTAAAATCAAGAAAGAGCAGACAAGCTTAGACATTTTCTTTGTCAAATTCACACACAAAATACATGGTAATATGACACGCAACATCATTCCACCCTCCAGATGCCACCATCTCCACACAGTCCTCCTCGTCGTAAGCATTGTTGGGCTCCCCACTGCGCCATTTGTTGAAGGTCTGCATGGGCGATCGGTCAGAATAGACAAAATTTCCCTCCTTCTCTAGGTCGTTAATCCCAATGAAAACTCTGGTGAGCCCAGCTTGGTTGATGTACGAGGCGATCAGATTGTTGGCAGTCTCATCCTTGGGCATGCTCAGCGTCCCTCCTCTTCCATGGCAGTAGAGCTGGGCTTCCTTGTATCTTTTCTCTTCCTTGACCAGCAGATATATCTTATTATCTGTCTCACGCACACCAGCAACAGCTGCGGGGGAGGGCAGTGCTGAAAAGTGAGCACTCGCATTTCTATAAACCAACTTACTGTACACCCCAAAATAGCTTCACATTTCAGATGCGGGCCGGTGATGCTCTCTACGAGCAATTACACCGGTAAAATGAGGCAACAAGAAAGGAAAATATATAAAATTAACCTACCATTTTTTATGAATTTTAGTTCTGTTGTCAGCTGGGCCACTTGGATATCCATTTCACCAATAGCCTTCCTTAGCTGGCTGCACTCACAGGGGATGCCTGCGAAATGATACAGATACACCAAAATCAAAAAGCTATCTAATTTCAACGATTATCCAAACAATTTTATGAAAAGGCCCAGCCTGGCAGCCCTGGAGAGGGCTGTCTTGCAAATAACAGACAGAAGCCTAGAGCCTTTGCTGCCCTGCAGCACCACACAGTTCTCATGGGTGCCTGGGCCCATCCAGAACAACTCAGTTCACTTCCCACGAAGCTTCAGCCCTCCGTGATTAGTGCTAACCCAAACACAGACAGATATTCCCTGAAGAAAAAAACCAAACAGATTTTTTTAAACTAAAAACATCTATCAAAATTTCCCTTTTTGAGTAAAATCATTCTCTTCAGTCTTCTCCAAAGAGCACTTTTTCCATAGCAAAAATCTGCACAGCGCATTGTTCGCCTGTTCCTCACAAGGAACATAACACAGCAGATCCAAAAGGCTAACGTTCCAACCATGTAACACACATAATTACCTGCAAAATGTAGTTCTGTACTTTTGAAAGCACAGAATCCATGGTACTTCTTCCAATAAAATAAGAAAATAGAAAACCATCCATTAACCCAAATTGATATTGGTTTGACAAAGATAATCTGAACGAGAACACTAAAAGGATAATTGTTACATCTACGAGCTTAAATCTCAAAACAAGGATCAATTACATTTTCCAGTTCTGTGCGTAATTATTCAAATCTGCATTTGGCTACCCAATTACTCAGCTTAGCTGTCTAAGTCAGTCTAAGCACAGGTTACTTACACTGCAAAGCTGTGCTTGATGACTAGGTATATGGTACTCTGGCTCAAGAATTAAGAGTGACAAATTATGTTCTCATTGAGAAAACTAATTGGTGCACCTCTAGTGCACCCTGCCAGGAAAGGACGAATTGGGTAAAATCTGAATCTGCAACTTTTGTAAGGCTTGCACTTCTTACGCGAGGCTTTAATCTTTTTCTCTGGAAGATCTGTGTTTCTGGTAATCTCCTGCTCCTACAACAATACCCCATGGAGAAGCAGGAACTTCCAAACTGCTCCTTCTGGTTGGAAGCCAGAAAAGGATATGCAGAGATGTCCCTTTGCACTGGCGATGAATGATATGGACAGTTGCACTTCAGTTCCCACTAGTCTTCTGGAGTCATCACACCTCTGAGGAGCTCCGAGACATTGCTTCAACAGAGACACTACAAGTCCAGCAACTACTGCAGCTTTGATAATTTTAAGTAATTTGGAAATATTACAGTGAAATATTACAGTGCTTATACAATTGTTTAATTTTTCATTATTCCCCCCCATGTAGTTTTGGTGATGATGCATGCATCTTGTAAAATCCTCCACATACACAAGGTGTTTCATGGATTACCTGGGTCACCACTAGGACCCGGTGGTCCTATGTCACCATTATCTCCTTTTTCACCTAAAGACATGAAAAAGAATATAAATTCAAGGCAGCTTTTTTGGTCAACAGTTCATTTAGCACTCGTCTATTTTTTCTCTAGTAACATTCCAATGTGGAAAGTAGAAACATACCTAAGCAAAAATAAAGATTTTTCTGTCCTAGTTGTTCCACAACAAAGGCCACCCAAAGCTATGAAACTTGAACACAAAGAATATGTACCAATATCCATTTTCTGACGTTCATGAACTTCACAGAACCAGTAAGTTCAGACGCTGTGGAGGGAAAAGGGCTGGATATGCTACGCTGGTGCCTAAATCTAGATTCATAACCTAGATGCTTAAGTAAACATTGGTCCAAATGACTTAACCAAAGTCACATAGGAAGCCTATGGGGTAGGCAAGATTAGAATTCAAGTCTTACGGCTCTTAAAAGTCTGCCAAAATGCAGTGCATCTTCCCATCTGCTTCTCTTAACGGTCTGAACTTGTGTGATGGTGCACAAAGTTCGTTATTTAGCCTTAAACGAGGATTCTCACTCTGATACTGCTGTCAGAGTGAAAGGTAACTAGCTGAGAGATCTCAGTCATCTGGCTGACTACAGTGTGAGAAACTCCCTATTATGGTAAACTCTGAGACTTGTTAACCATTTTTCAAGCCCCTAGATTTCTCTCAAACGTAAATGATCACAGTTTCTTCATATTAAACACAAATGGAGAAATAATTGAACTAAGCATACCTTTTGAACCAATAGGACCGATTTTTCCATGCCGTCCCATGCTGCCTTTCTGTCCTTTGTCCCCCATTTCTCCTATACATAACAGAAAGATGAAAGACATAAGGTAGCAATGTAGTCTGATTCATTCAGATTCTAGCATGCTTGAAGTATCAGTTTTTACAATGAGCAAACCCATGCTATATCCCCAATATTCACTGAACTCCAGAGGTCCCGCTCACTCCTTGTGAAGAACTTACGCATAACAACCTAGACAGGAATTTAATCTTTGCAAAGCGATTGTCATTAATGAGGCACGCAGATGTAAACGAAAATGGCCGAGAGCCACTGAAAAAGCTTTTGCAAACTTCTCCCAGATGATCATGCCAGAATTACGTTGCAAATGTGGGAGACTGCATTCAAATATGCATCAGTGGATTAAAGCCACATGGAGTTGAGAAAACCTGAAGGATCCAAGCCTAGCTTACAGTTTTATCTAATACAGAAGCTCCACTGTAACTGAGGGCTCAGTTTGGGCTTAATGGCTTACTTGTACAATATAAACACTGCAGAAGCAGTCACATCCTTACTCTTTGCTCTTGTATTCGAAGATTACATTAATGAAAAATGAAAATTAATTGAAATATTACATAGACATATATACATATGTGCACAGACACATGCACATGTTCACACAAAGTCTGACTCAAACCAGCAATGCGGACTGTTACTCATTTTAAAGACAGTTCTACAGAATATCTCAAAGTGCAGCTGTACAAAAGGAGTTGCAAAAAAATAATTTTCCTCAGCAGTGTTTTTACAAATAAAAGGCAACTATGCACCTCTTAAGGTCAATTGATATTGTAAACAAATCTGCATGAACCAGCCACTGTCATCTATCGGTGTCCCTGAGGCATACTCAGAAATCTAATGTAAGACAGCTTGATTCACTTACTTTGTCTGACCTTTTTCCTATTAGTTGTACTTTCCCGTGTCATGTAAAGTGAATATCAGAATGGCTTCAGGGGAAACAGAATTTGCACTGGAACAGGCAGTTTCTTTGCCATCACTGTCTTCAGAAACCAAGTTGAAGCACTGTTACTAATAAAATGTCTGCCAAAGTCCAAGTATTGATATCATTGATCTGAGCTTCTCCAGAGCTCAAATAATAAAACACATAAAACATGCCTGTTACTTTACATGGTTTTTCTGGATGGCATTTCTCAAACATTATGAAAAAAAATTATCTTAATGGTGTGAATCTGAGAGAAGAACTTTAGCCTATAATAGCAAAGCCCTATCCAACCCCATGTCTACAGAGCTCATCTACAAGTTTAGGGGATCAGCAGTTGAAATTAGTAAGCACTAGTCACCTAAAAGAGTAGGCTTACACACGACTGAAGGTTTTGGCTTAAACCAAGCCATTTATAGTCAATAAACTCTACGTAGTCTAAGCTTGGTAGATTATTATTTCTAAATGATACTTTAGTTCTGCCATTGGTTTAGAGAGGATTCCCTGATTTGGTTTAGGTAGACTTTCTGAGACCTATGAAATGAGACCTGCCATTTTGTTACACTCACTATGTAGGGAATGTGGCAGAGTTTGCGTGATGCTGCAGTTCCTATGGCCTGAGGAGCCTCAGGAAATAATACCGCATCTCAACGCACACTGGTGATACCCTTTCCTGGGTGCCACATCGGAGCAAATCAATGCTCTGCCATTAGATTTCGGCCTCCGTATCATGATTTCAAGGAGAAACTTGCTCTGGAGGCAGCACGGTTGTACAGCTACATCATATGAGATAGGTTTCCCACTGTAACACACAGTAGTAATGGAGTGAGTATGGAGGGACGACAGTGATGAGATGCCAAATGCCTTCTGAGGCTCCCAGCCTGCAGAAACCCAAGATCAAGACTGCTTTAGGAAATATTGATACAATTTTTTCAACGATTGTTGAAACGACTCTTTGCTCAAAGCAACATCTGTTATGCACTGTTCGGCTACATAGGAGCAAGGAATCAGTGAGACAAGTTAGGAGGAAAATCTGCCATAGCGATTCAGCAACTGAACTTGTGTAAATTGCCATAGCTCAGCCTCAGTTGTGGCTCTATGACAACTGAAGATCTGTTGCCCTCTGTTGTTACTGCAACTGGACAGAAAGTCACATATTTCCTCTATATATTTTTAAAAGCTGGATAATTTTATGACCCATTTCATCGTCACCCTTAACTTAAAAGTGTGATCGGTAACAAGTTTCAGAATATAAACCAATCACCACTGGGCTAAGAGATGTCCTCTGCATTACTCCATGAAGTCTCAACCAAGTGTCACTTGATGGCATGAGTCAGGAAGAAATAACTTCCTCTGACCAGAGAGAAGCTGAATATGTATGGCTTGTTGGTCTAATTAATTATTGGCAAGTCCTACAATGAATGATTTTCCTTTGTTTCCAACAAGGATCAAATACAGTCGTTACTGGACATAGACTTAATTAGGAAATTTTACCAGAAACCAAAAATATTTTTCTCTTATGCTATATATTCCTACTGGAACAATGGAAGTAACCACTCAGCCAGCTGAAGATCCACGTTCTGGAATATAGTTTCACTTTCAGAACAGATTCATGGCTTGCCTTACAGATGCAAACTGTTGGGCTGTGCAGGTTATAAAGGTACTGATGCTACCATAGAATATTTATCCAATATAGATAGTATATTGAGAGGGTACTTCTTTGCAAATCTATAAAGTATTAGTTTGTACTGAGTTTATCAAGTTGCTCTGAAAGTGACCTTTCTTCCTTTGGATATTTATGAATTAAGATTACTTTAACAGATTGTCAGATGTTTGAATGCTTTTTCTTTTCAGGCTGCTACACCTGAAATTAAATAAACACATAAAATGAATGCATAAATAAAATATAATATATAAAATGACTTCACTTTCATAAATACTGCCCAGAAAACGAACTACTTCTCAGTAATAGCCAGTAAAAGCTACGTGATCTGCTCAGAAGTAAAAGTGTGTTATCTCAAACAATGAAGACATACATTAAGTCTCCTGTGCTCATTAAAAGAACTGTTTTGATTTGGTTTTCTCTTACAGTGACTAACCTCTGCTTCTACTCCAGGGGCTTGCTTATTCTGCTTCTTCTGCAGAATAAATCACAAGGTTTCAAGGGAGAGCCATCTGCCTTGAGGGTTTCAAAAGTTTTAATACCTTTTGTAAAGTCCTTTTTAGCAGCCCTGTGATTGCCAAAAATGCAGTCTAAAGAGTCTTAATGAAATCAGGTAGTGAGAGCTGGAAAGAAATGAGGACAATGAAAGAAATTAAGTCTCCGAAGACAAAAGTAGGAAATCTAACAGAAAGTTTGAATGGCGAATATGAAGCAAGTAATCTGTCATCTCATAGATGAAGGTGGTATACACTGGAACCAATTATAGAAGACTTAAAGGATTTCGGAAGGAACCGAAGAGAAGGGAACTCTAAATTATCTTCTTGGTGGCCTTTTCAGGCCCACAAACAAGAGAAGAAATAAAATACCAGAGATGAATGGTGGGCCGCACAAGCAGTGAAAAAATGAGGGCTTTGGCTCTGTGCAACACTGTAAATGGGGGTCTTCATACAGTATGGCCAATCTCTTCAGACAGGATTAATTGGACAGATGAGAAGGTATAAAACTACCTAAAAAAAGAAAAAGGTGTGAAAAAGACACATCCAGCAGAACCACAAATTCACCATGTCACAGACAAATTGAATTGAATCGTGTCAAAGAAAAGACAGCAGTAGTTTACTTCCCAAATTTAAGGATCCGAAGACATACCAGATCAAAATTCTTCATTATTTGTCATAGCGGACACCACAGAAACCTACCTAACGACAAAAGTAGAAGTGCACCAAACCAGAGCAAAGGCCACTTGACTCCAGTGCCGTCTGTGACAACAATTCGCAGAGGATACTTGGGAAAAGAACGCAAGATACAGACCAAGCTTACAATGTCTTTCCCCCAGTGTACCTCCTTAGCCTTGCAGCAGTCAGTATTCCCAATGCAAATATTCAGCCTGACTTGAATGAGAACAGTGTTTTTAAAGGATATAATGATATTATGGTATGATAGTAAGCTACATTCAGAACACTTGATTTTTTAAAACTATTGGCAACTGGAAATCAGAAAATTCTGAATACACCAATAGACTACAGTACTGCTTTATGCTAAATAATTTGAATTACCCACACCACTGAAGGCTGGTGATCGGCTAGGGAACAGCAGTCACTACACAGTTACATCTTATATGAACAAACAGTGGATAATCCCACGTGGCGTTTTATGTACTTGGGGCAAATTAATTTCACCCAGCATTAGCCACCTGAAAATTAGGGTTTTAGTCTAAGCTATTTATCTAAACTCCCTTGGTAGGCAATGGAGAAATAAACACCTCTCAGCAGTGATCCATCCCGCTCATGTTAGACAGGTATCTTAATGACAAAGTGAAACTTTAAAAGCTTTGCATAACAAACAGGAAAAAAAAAAAACTATTGTAAATCCATACTGTCTAGAAATCGGAAAGGCTAGAAAATTTGCAAAGGAAACTAAAGGTAGTAAGAAAAAATCCAATCTAGGAAGGCAGCAGAAAAGTTTAGAGGATTTTAAAGTACGTTCAAAACAAAATAAATGGAAATAGTATGGTTCATCCCTGAATGGAGGAGTTTATATTCAGATGCACACAAACACAAATAACTGCCCTTATGAAACACGTATCTTTCCAGAATTATATTAACAACATAATACCAAGCTTGTTCAGACCAGTGGTCCCTCTAGCCCAACACTCCGAGTCCCACAGTGGCAGCAAGAGGTACAATATCGGGGGGTCACGCAACCTCCACCCCTATCGGCGGTCCACTGCACATGGAGTTGGTGAACTGGTCCCCCAGCAGTTTCAGTGAGTGCCTCCTAGTTCAGGTATGATGTGATCTGGTGAACAGCAAGTCACCTCACTCACTGCGTTTGTGATTCTGTAACCTTGATCACATCCTCCTCCGACTCCTCCGCACAGATGGAAGAGTCTCAACCTTTCCAGCTTCTCCTTATGAGGCAGCCCCTCCATCTTCTTCACATTTCTGGTGCCACTCTCTAATCTCCCATGTCCTTCTTCAGGGACAGAGGCCAGAATCACACTCATGTCAGGTGCACGTCAGGATTTTATACAGAGCAAAATCAGCTGCAAAAATGAGCTTCATGTTTTGTCCCTGGTATCCTTTCTGATGACGGGCAGCATTTTGTTGGCTTTGGAGCTGCTGTTAATGATTTCAGAGCAGTTCGCAAGTTTTAAGTGACAGTCTGGTTTTTGGCATCATGTAAATATACATTAAATTATGTATCTCTAACGTCCCTAGGCAATATATTTATTTACACTGAAGCCCATCTGTCATCTTTTTGTCCACTCTGTATAGCACGGATTTTCTCAAAATCCTGTTGAATTCAGGTGGAACCGAAAAACAGTTTTGAACCAAATACCCACTTTGTGAATCCACAACTGCCAACGTCAGGACTTTTATACGGAATCCTGCCTGCAGCACTCCTTAGCGAGCAATAAATTCATGTAAAAGTTGACTCAGAAATTTAAAGGATTGATTGATTACATATTAATGAGCAATCAGTAATACTAAAATATAAATTAAGATATTATTACTTCTCTTTAGAATTTTATTATACAAATGACTGAGCACTCTGGCTCCAATCCAATTAAATTAATGAATCTCCCCTCATACTTAAGAGGCTATGCCTGTACTAGTAAAGTAAATGCCTGAGACTGTTCCCTGGCAGTGGGAACCAGGTGGCCGAGAACGGTACACCCCACAATAATAAATTGTCTCGCTCTTCAAACCAGGATAATCACTTGCAAGCTGTTCATTGTGTTAACTCCCAAAATGTGCCCAGGAACTGTTTGGGAAAGTGCTTGCTGGCACAAGCCAAAACTGTGCCAGGGACTGCACTAACACTGCAAAGGTAGAGAGAGACAGCTGAGTTCCGTGCCCAAGAACAGTATGTGACTCTGCTTCACATACCAGTATAAATGAAGTAAGATGCATAAAGGCTGAAATTAAAATACTAAAATAATACATTTTCAAATGTTTATGGCTCTAATAAAAACATAGAATCATAGAACTGTTTGGGTTGGAAGGGACCTTTAAAGGTCATCTAGTCCACTCCCGCTGCAATGAGCAGGGACACCTTCAACTGGATCAGGCTGCTCAGAGCCCCCTTTGCAACAGAAAATGTCTTGAAGAACACATTTTTAACGTGCTGAGCCTTTGATTATGCATTTCTATAGTAAATCCACCCTCTCCTCCTTATTTTGACTGCCATAAGCAGAATACATGCTCCTCTGGGAATATTCACAGTATTGTATTGTTACTGAAATATCTCTGTGGAATTTGTATACATGGAAGTTCTAGCACGCACAGACAGGATCATGACTCAGTCAAATAATTGAGTTCGCTCCCAACAAGGGAGTGCACAGTACAGCAACCAGGGCAAGCGGGGAAAGTTACATCTATTAACTTCACACCCCAAAACTTGCACTGCAGTACACTCTACTTTTGTCTGAATCAGCCATTTTACTTGATCCAGCACTCTGCTTTACATAAGGCCAACACAGTTTTATATTCTGCTGACATGCTATGCATCATAATTGACCTATACAATTAATTAAAAGCAATGAGGAAAGTAAGTGGAATTTAACCTTAATCAGTGCCCAAAGACATTAGGATGCCTGATGTCACCCTGAAACACCAGGACACTCAGAACCAGATTTATTTCTGGTAAGCACCAGAAAGTTTTAATATTTATCAGTTTCTGAACTACCGAAATCTGAAAATATCGTGAGGAAAGCATACGATAAAAATATTTGCAGCACTTTCGAATTTTGAGATGCTCGTTTCAGCTTAAATATACCATAAGAAAACCAATTCTTTTGTATGTTACTTATTCAGTGATTATTATATACATAAGGAGTTCAAAGAAACTAAGCACATTTTCTTAGGATGAACTTTCTTGAGAAATAAAACAAAGAAGGGCAAAATTAAAAAAATATTACCCTGATTCTGATTCATGTAAATTAACACCAAAAGTAGAAAACTCCACAAATGTTGCAGCAGAATTACAGTTCTCCCTCACGTAAATCATCACTTACTCAAATACCAGAAAAATACATTGAAATTTAGCAGTTTCCATCAACAGACGTAGCCAAATACTGGCCGAGCAAAAGAACAATTATCAGACTTCAACAGAAATATAAGCGGTGAAACACATGTTAACTCAGTGACTGCAGTTTAACAGGCTCCTGCACTGAAACAGAGCTGCTGCTATCTATCATTCACGCCTGCTCGTAGAAAGGGGCAAATGCAAAGTGACGCAACAATTTTATCCATCTTTCATTATCCGCTAACCTATGTGGTAGGTACCTGGACCACAGGTCTAAGCTTTACACCAACTGCGGACTTTAAAGGACATCAGTGGTGTATGGCCACCAAGAGATCAAACCCAGAGCACAAAAGCAAAGCCAAAAGCAGGTCATGAATGGATATTAGATAATCTGTCCAGGAAAAAGGTGAGGAACAGGCTATTTCTGAGAACAACATAGCGAACAAATTATCAACCTCCAAATGATGCTCAGTTCTTAATTCTCCATAAATAAGATGAACAACAAAATCGGAAAAAGACGTTAGCGTGTTGGGTATTTCAGTGCCAGCGACACATGTGATTTTTCCCAAGAATATTGTCACATTTTATTTTTGCCTCAAAGTTCCAGCTTCTGGATAACACAAGGGAAAACTCTTGGACTGCTGGAAGAGAATATGGAGTTGAATCACTTGCATTCAGCTTGAGAGTCTAGAAAAGCATTTATGCATGAATTTAACCTCAGGCTTGGGCACTACTGTCTGACTCCACTGTCTGTGGAGGTCTGTGAAAGTTTTTTCTAGGTCAAGGCTGGATCTCCTTCTGTATCCTTTCCATACGGTAGAAATTACATTTGTGAAGTCTGTTCGCTTATCCAGTCAACGCTGTGACACTCAGGAAATATACTGGATATAGCGCCATGATGAAATACGGCACCATACAGTCCAAATTGTTTCTAAAGTAACTATTTTTCTTTGAAGAAGCATTTGTGGAAAGGAGTTGATGAAGACAAATACTTACAAAATGTACAGCATTGATGAAAAGATGAGTTAATTAGAATTCATTTTAAACGGGAGTTTGTAGAAATTTCTTACTATGCTAAAATAAAGCTGTTTACCAACTATTCCAAGAACATACATGCGTCAAGCCAAATCCGGATGCACAAAGGAAAGTGGAAAAAATACATTGCTACAGAAGCACTAAGAAATTTTGCCTGTGCTTAACCTGAAAGCACTGTCTGGAAAAATACTGATATAGTATGCATTAATATTCAATTTTCTTTAATCTCTTTTCCGTTTCAAGTATGTTTTCTTGCAGTGAATTTTCACTTCAGTGTTTCTTCCTTCAGTCTCATCAGAATTGCGGACTTTTGGAGGTATGGAAAACTGGAAAATTATCACTATTATTAATCAAGCATTCCTTATGAGAATGATTTTCCAAATAAATGTAATTTTACAGTATAATTTATATCAATGAAATGCTACATCATGGATTGGCCTGACTGAAAAAAAAGAGTACACCAGTATCTCAGATGGTGCAAAACATTTTTAATTGATTTGACAACATGCCAAGCTAGAAAAACATGCACAATGGGAGAGGCTCTCACGCTCCCCATGAGAAAGCAGTATGACCAGGTGCCCATCTCAAACACTTGTACAAAAATGGTCAAAGCCTGAGAAACAAACGGGAGGAACTGTCCATTCAATGACATCGGTCACCCAGGTGTGCAGGGAGAGACAGAACCATAGGAGTGCTGCAGTGGACGCATATTTGCTCTTTGGGAAGGACAGGAAGGGAAAACAAGGCAAGGGTTATGCTCTGCACAGTGGGCACCTTGAATGCATGGAGCTTTGCTTCGTAACAGGTCTGTTGAAAACATGTAAGTCAGACTTAGAGGGGAGGTCAGCAAGGGGAACATCAAGGTGGGCATTCATTACAGACTATCTTGTCAAGAAGTGTGGCTGGATGTGAAGAGTTCTTTTAACAACTGTAAGAAGCTCCGTAATTGGAGACTAGCTACTTCAGCACCTTCTGGGAGAGCAGCACCATGAGGACTAATCAATCCAGGAAGTGCATCAGGGACAATTATCTAATGCAGGTACCGGGTTTCCAGCTAGAGATGGTAGTCCCCTAGACCTGTTATTCACATAACCTCTCGTTGTGGATATGCCTTGTGCCTTGGCTGCAGTGACCATGACTGCCTTCATGAGACAATAGTGTTCAAGAGCCTGTGGGAAGTGAGGAAGGCAAGCAGCAGGATAAAAGCCCTGGACTTCTGGACTTCGGCTCGTTATGGGAACTGGCAGGCAGGATCCTGCTGGAGGCTGCTATGAAGTACAAAGGGGCCTGGAAAGATCTTCTCGTCTTGAGGAACAACTTCCCCAAAGCCTAAGAACTATCCACTGCAATGTGCAGGAAAATGAACAAAAGACCAGCTTGGCTGAACAGGAAACTGTTGACTGAGACCAAATGCAGAAACGAAACATGCAGGAAGTGGGTACTGGGACAGGCTACCAAAGAGTAACATAGAAGCATTCCCTGGACCTGCAGGGATGAAGTGAGGAAGGCCAACCACATTGAACTCAAGTTGGTGTATGAAGGACAACATGAAAGACAGTACAGGTAAGGCAGCAATAAAAAAAAAAAAAGAGACCAAGGATAACATGGGCACTCTGCTCAGGAGGAAGGCAACCTAGTGACAGAGGACACAGGAAAGGCTAAGGTGCTTAGTGCTTTCTTTGCCTTGGTCTCTACTGGCAAGGTCTGCTCTCTGGCCTTCCAGTTTGTCACGTCTGGTAGCAAAGATTTGGGGAGACCATGCTACTCATGGTAGCGGACGACTGAGTTAGGCACTACTTCACCTGGATGTACACAGGTGCATGGCAGTGGCCAGAAGGCATTCAGGGGTGCTGAGAGGGCTAGCTGATGCTGTTGCAAGGCTGCCAAAGTCTAATCAGCAGCTGATGATGAGTGCCATTCCTCAGGAACCAGTACTTCATCAGTGACAGGGAGGGAGGAAGAAGTAAAGGTTCCTCCGTGAGCTTGCAAGAAACCCCATGCTGGCAAGAGTAGGTGGTGCACCAGAGGGCAGTACTGCCCATCAGGAGCTCGACAAGCTGCAAGAATGTGTTGACAAGAATATCATGAGTTCAACCAGATGCTAAGTTCCTCACCTGTGATGCATTGACGAAGGCTGGCCAGTGGCTGACTAAAAAACTCCTTTGCATAAAAGGACCCAGAGATTTTTGGGGCCCTCATACAAGAGAAGAAAACTGAAGTCCAGCTAGGGAAGTTGGTTTTATTTAGCCTGGAGTAGAGAAAGGTAAGGTGGGGCATAATTACAGTCTTCCACTACCTACAAGTGGTTTGTAGCGAAGATGCAACCTGCTTCTCCCAGAAGCACATGGTGAAAGGACAAGAGGCAACGATCACAAGTTACAACAAGAAAAATTTCAGTTGGCCCTAAGGGAAAGGTCTTTCATGATGACACTGGTGAACAGACTTATCAAAAAGGACATGGAATATCCATCCTTGGAGATTTTCAAAAGTCTATGGCACAAGACTCTGAGCAACCTGACATAAATTTGAAGTCTGCCCTGTTTTAAGCAGGAGATTGAACTAGATGAGGTCTTTATGACCTTTTAACCTAAATTATTCTGTGGTACCTTAACTTCTCTTCATGCTGTATCACCTTGCAAGAGTTGAAATTTTAGTTTCCAATATTCTTTATAAGAGCTGTCCTTGAAGGGTACATCTTCATAAGGGAAATACGTTGGCTGAATACACACACACCCCCTCATGGGAGTTATGAATTTTTCAGTGCATTGTAGGGAGAACAGCTCTAGCTATGGATTTTGGTCCCAGGGAAAAATCTGCAGGTATCAGACTCCCATAACTGCCCAAAAGAACTACATAACGGATAATGCATCATCATAAGGAAGTGTAAATTACCACTGCCATTGCTTTGAAAGGAAGCTTGTAAATTCAGTTTAGTAAAAACTAACTCACTCCATCATTCTGATGACAGGAATGTCAAATGTTTAATTTCAATACTTAAATAAAAGGTTTTGACTACTCCTAATGTGAAGTTTTCAGAATGTGCATCTCCTGGAAAACTTATGAAGGTCAAACACCCTCCTTGCTTCAGGAGAAAAACAAATGGGAAAAGACAGAATTTCCTGCAAGACAGAAATGCCATGTTTCTCTCAGCTGTATAACTGAATACTATTAAGCACCATTCTTCTCAAGAGCTCCAAATATTTTGAACTACAACAAGAACAGTGTTACGACCATCCTTCTGTAAATATTAATATATCCAAGAAATCCAAATATCCAAGAAATGTGGAATCACTCATGGCCATCTCTGCCTATTATGGTTTACTGTCTTCCCTCAACCGTTTTAATTAAGGTATTGTGAGCGTTCACACTTACAAACAAAAGTAAACAAGGAAGTTGAGCGTCATGATTTTTTTCCTCTGATCTAACATGAGGTTTGCATTTGCAGAAGGCAAATTATAAAGCAGACATTATGCTGTTTTTCTTCACAGAGACCTTTCTAAAAAATCAAGATTTTTTTTTTCCCCTAAAATGAATCTTTTTGATCAGGAAGCAATAGTTAGTCTACAAATGAGTGCATATGGTTGTACTGGTTTTGGCTGGGATAGAGTTAATTTTCTTCATAGTAGCTGGTAAGGTGCTATGTTTTGGATTTGTGCTGAAAACAGTGTTGATAACACAGGGATGTCTTCGTTACTGCTGAGCAGGGCTTTGTGTAAGTGCCAGGGCCTTTTCTGCTCCTCACCCCACCCCACCAGCGAGGAGGCTGGGGGTGCACAAGGAGCTGGGAGAGGACACAGCCGGGACAGCTGACCCCAACTGACCACAGGGATATCCCATACCATGGGAAGTCATGCTCAGGATATAAAGCTGGGGGAAAGAGAGGGAAGGGGGGGATGTTTGGAGTGATGGCATTTGTCTTCCCAAGTCAGTGTTACACGTGAAGGAGCCCTGCTTTCCTGGAGATGGCTGAACACCTGCCTGCCCATAGGAAGCAGTAAATGAATTCCTTGTTTTGCTTTGCTGGCGTGCATGGCTTTTGCTTTACCTGTTAAACTGTCTTTATCCCAGCCCACGAGCTTTCTCCCTTTTACCCTTCCAATTCTCTCCCCCACCCCACTGGGGCAGGGTGAGCGAGTGGCCTGGCGGGGCTGAGCTGCCTGCCGGGGTTAAAACACAACAACTGCACACAAAAATGCCCAAGTATTATTTAGTCACCTAGCAAAGGGAGAGAGGATGCCCACCATCATCCCCACACAAGAAAAGGCAGCATTTGGTCAGGAATGCTTTTCAAAATGTCTTCTTTAACAAAGTTACCTTTTTCTCCTGGAGGCCCAACTCTGCCCGGACGACCTGGAGCACCTTTCTCCCCCTTTTCTCCAGCCTCTCCTGTTGATACAAAAGGAAACAAAAAGAAGAATCATATTAAACCAGGACTACTTTCTGTTGGTGGCAGTAACAAGAGTGGCAGTCTCCCCACTGAAAATAAAAACCTACTATGACAAGAGAGGAAAAAAATAAAATCAGATCATATTGACTTAACAGCTTTACTTGATGCGTGGAGAACAGAGTTTCCTGCAATTGGCGTAGATGCTGAAAAAACCAAAGTCAATACATTACTGAAGTCTGTCACGGTTTAATTTTGTGAATGTTACTGACATCATCGACTTCCAAAAAGCCCAACAGTACAATTCACTTAAATAGAAGCTTCAGAATTAGGCCCAAATTTAGCACATAAACTTCTGGGTCTGTGACCACCAAACCCTTCCTGAGTATCTGCTAAGGACATGCTTAAGTCTCAAGTGAAAATGGCTTAACTATAACCTTAAATTTAAAAAAAAAAAGTTTATGCCATTTACAGAGTAAGGATGGATCAGGCCTGTAGGACGGCACTGCTACATCCCTCATTTAGAGGGTCAGTTTTAAGCACGAAAGACTACCTCCTAGCCCATACTCTCCACATGGATACTCTCACTGTATTTCTGCAGCAGAGAGCGAGCACTAGCTGCTCTCCAGGAAGACGAAGGGAGCACCATAGCAAGAAAGTCTATGGTTATCATGTACCCCTCAAGCTCTGCTCTCTGGCATAGCTGGCAGCTGTGGTTCAGAGAGGGACCAGAGAGATGACATGTAAAAACAAGCCAAAACATGGTACATTTCAAGTATGCAGCCTCCAGCTCTCTCTCTCCTTATTGCAGACATGGGAGGCTGTGAGCTGAACTCAGCCCTCCATCTGTTATATTTCCCTTCTTCAGGCTGCCAGCAGGCTCCAGACCATCTTTCCTGCCTTCAGACATGCAAAAATAGGCCATTCTCTGACCTTAATGAGGACAAACTTCACATAATCCCCAGTGAATAATATTGTTAGTATGAAACAGGCTATTATTTGGCACAATTGGGAATGTCACTTTTTTATTATCAGGTAACCAATAGGCTTTGTATGATTGCCTTTCCCCCCCTCAGGGCTGGTTATGAGTTCTTTGCTTCCCAAAGATAAATCCTGACAATGACTTTTTCCTGCTCTCTGGAGGCTGAGAGCAGGCTATTACAGCCTCCTGCTTTACATGTTCTTCAGAGTGAAAGCTGTGCATTAGGGATCAATAAAATAGATCACTCTTGCTTCAGGCCATTACATTTGCCTGCATTTATTCCTATAATAAGATGACACTGCATTCCTTAGTGTGGGTGTTTAAGAAACTTTCCCTGGGAGGAGATTACCCCATTACAGGCCCAGCTACAGACTACTCTGCATTTTTTGTTACCAGTTGTTTTAAGTGGAAAGACCTTGGTCAAGAGGGATTGATCAGTGGTCCAGTTCAGCTTTGCTGTGTTTAAGTCCCTGGTTTTGCTGTACGTACCCTGAGCACTGTGCAATCTGAGGAAGCAAATCCTGTGCAGGTGTTGTGGGCAGCAAAGCAGTTTTCTGTCAAGGAATTTCAATCAATTTACTTTATCACCAATTAACACTAACTTTTAACTTTTGATTCCTGAATTAGGAAGAAAAACCAAATGAACTTAGACACCTCTGCTCTCCTCTTCTGGTCTCCAGCCTGTGCGCCACACATTTCACCCAGTTCTTTCAGAGCAAAGACTGGGGTCAGGGCATTGTGGTCCCTACCCAGTTGCTCTGGCGTGGTCTCCTCTGCCAGCCACAGTCCCTTTGCAGTCGTACCTCCTGCTCAGTCTCCTCTCCATCCTCTATTGGGTAGCCCTTTGCTCCAGCCCTACGGCCTGAAAGAGTACTACAGTCTTCAGCACAATGCAGCTCTTGCCATGCAGCTGAGACAGGGTGAGATGTGCCCAGCATTGCTCCGCGGTGCTGCAATGCCCCACACCCGCAAGAGAAATTTAGCCCTGGTATGGAATTGAGCTGCAGCAGGATCGCAGGTATCAGGCACAACCCTGACAATACTAGAAGCTTCTTGTCCTGACAACTCTGAGAGAAAACTTTCATAATTTAAACAATGCATCTTACCACTGCTGTAGATTTACCTCCTTTTGTGAATTCTTTGGGACAGGATTTGTCTCTGATTATGTTTGCATCCTGCCTATTTTGAGCTGTACCAGCTACTGTAACAAAAATCGCATGCCAAATATTAACTACGTGAGCTATTAAGCATTCCTTGGCTGGTGATAACTTTGTTCCATTACTCATATTCCCTGTGTGAGTAGATGCATGAAGTGTGGGCGTAAAAAAATGGTTTTATTTTATTTATGTAGTATCAACTTTTTTAGGTATTCTATGCCATTGACACTATTTAGACAATTCCTGCTTTAGATTCTAGAAGGGAGACAAAACAAGGTGGCAAATTGATAATGCAAGCTTTGAAGGCTTGTTCCATGTTATTTTTTTCTCCACAATAGTAGTAACTTCAGTCTCATGGGCCTATCAAAAGGACCAGGACATCAGGAAGAATATGAGTGAGCAATGTAGTGAAGCTTCATCATCCATCCCTTCTTCACACATAACACACTTTTCCCATTAGTAATATTGCCAGCTTTCTAAAACCCGGACCAGTCTGCTGTCTGGATTCTCAGAGCCACGGTATTTTTCCCTTCTGCATTTCATCTTACTCCTTTATACTGCTGAGGTTATTAAAAAAAAAAAAACAAAAAAAACCCCAGTCCCTAAGACCTAAGCTGCTGACCTTAAACTCATTTGTGCCTTTTTCTATTCTTGGTGTCTTTACTGGCTTTCTTCATCTTCCATTTCCACCTTCATTCTCATCTCATCCCCCTTCCGATTCCCCCTTTTATTCTGTGGGGTCCTAATTGGCTTCATGTCATGTTCTTTCTTTCTTTTTTTTTTTTTTAGTTTCTAGTCTCTCCACTAGTTTCATTCTTTGTGCTCTTCTCTTTTTCCTTTATTTCTTCCAGTTCTTCTAAAATCCCTCCATTATGCTCCCCCACTTTTGGGTACTTTTCCCTGGTGTCTTTCTCCTTCACACCCCATTTGGTCTCCACTTTCTGCATCACCTCTTAGCTTAACCCTCTCCTCCTATTTTTCCCCTTTCACACATCCCAGGGCCTCCCTCATTTCTTCTACTTCTTCCCTCTACCTATTTTTCCCCAAATCACGACAGGCTTCTTGTGCCCAGCAGCAGTGTGGGGCTCTGTTCCTCCGGCACTGGAGATGTTGCCAGCAGCCCAACAGAGGAGGAGATGGGGCAGATCTAAAACCCACAGGGAGTAAATCCCACTGCATGGGAGCTGAAATTTGGGCACGCGGCCACATATATGCTCAATTTAAAGGAAGCCTTGGCCACCAAAATGGGTTGGAGTTGTGCCAGTGGGGGACAGCAGTATCTCATTACCAATTCTCTGAGCCAGGCCTCCTGACAGCATAGCTGGAGCATTGATAGCTTTTTAGGGATTTCACGTTAACTAGGGCTGTATCAGGCCATTTTGTGCTTCACTGAATTTGTACATCAATCTCTCTCACTTTTGCAAGGCCTACATCTCATGAAGTGGAGTGAAATCATTAATGCGTGATGGTTTTCAGGCCTCTCTGTAGTTTCCTGGCTCAGGATTGCCTTCTGACAAAGGGCCAGGGTCCTGCACTGTTTATACATTTTAAAAAACTCTGCTACATATAACAACAACAGTCCTTTCATAAAAATGGTAATCACTGATGTTAATTTTGACTGATTACACAAATTAGGAAACTAAGGCAAAGAAGTTACAAAACTTGTCAAAGCCTGTCAACTTCTTTGAAATGAAAAATCATTTCAAAGCTTCAGTCCCCAGTGCTGTGGGGTCTGACCCTTTGACTGATATTCTGTGTAACTTTAGACAACACATTTAACTTGATTGTGTTCTTCTCTGTGAGTCACATCAACAGCACTATCTATCTTATGCCTATTTCACAGCAAATATATTAAACAAATGAAACTACTTTACTCAAGGCTTAGTCAAACCTCAGAAGACCTGGATATAGCGTTGTTCTTTGTAACGAGAAAATCTGCAGAAGGTGTAAATATTATTAAGACTTCAAACGCCACTTATTGAAGTAAAATTAAAAAAATACAGATTTTGGTTCAGTTCAGGCATCCAAAGCTGCATCTATAATAATAACAAACAAAACAGAAGTTTTTTGGTCCTGAAGCCAACCGGCCAAGCACAACCCACATTCCTACAGCCTGATTCTCCGGCTTCCAGCACAAGACAGCCACATCCAAACCGGGCAATGCCTGGAGAGGGCAGTTTACACCTCAGCCAAGCCTGTGGTCAGTGCACGCTCGCAATTTAACTGTATGAACAACTGCAGGACAGAATTGAGCCTTGCCCTCACCAATCAATTAACCAGCACAGACAGAGCCTGCAGTCCATACTATGGTCCTCAGGCAACTGGGTAAAGGCCAGGTTTGTACTAGATAACGTTAGTGGCATCAATATCTTTAGGTGAGTTTTGTGATACTACAATGCATAACTATCAGAGAAAATGGAAGGTTAGTTGTGCAGTTCTTAAACAATGTACTTTTTTTCAAATCATTAGTGATAAACTGGTGGTTCTCATGGGGTTTTTTTTGTCCTCCATGCTCACAGGTGTTACACTCCAGTAGAAATACCATAGCCTCCATAACAAGAATTACTGTTATTGACTAAACAGGGCTAGGATTTCACACCATAATGTGTGCTGTTGCTTTAAAATGCTAATTCTTCTCAGTTTTTGATTTCCTATCTAAGGTACTTTAATACATTTTTTGCTACAAAAAGATCAATAATTTATTATGCTATCTTTTTTCCACAATATTTTGGGGACATATTTTGTAAAAATGTTGCTTTTGTTGACAGAAACTCCAGAAATGCCAAAAATCTAACTATTTTTTATTTCTTCTAAAAGGCACTTGAGCGTTTAAAAATCAAGGGAAGACAAGCAGAAGACTAGAAAATGCAAAATACTTCCCATTAGTACATCACAAAATAGCAATGAAAACCTCTCCAGATATAAAGTAGGGCCTGATTTTACAGTCTTTGGGTATGTGCACCATTCAAGTGGATAAACACGGACAAAGTCACCAGGCAGCATATCAGAGTAACAAGCATTACTGATCAGAAGCAAGTCTGGGAAACTTTGGCGTGCATTCTCTGAACTGTGTTCATTTTAACAGACTTAAGTTCATCTTACAAACCTTCAAACTCCATTTTCAAGGAGGCTACAAACCAGACAAATAAGAGGACAACTGAAAGGCACATTCTTTGTCTCTGTTAGAAACAGTCAGCGGTGCAAATGAGCCTGTTAGAAAGAAAGGGTTAGTATTTGAATGATGGAGTAGACTTCCACATTACCTTTGAGGCCTGGAACAAGAATTTGAACAGAGCAGGACTCCTCTGCAATATGTTGAGGATATCCAGACCTTAGCAGTGACAGGAAGGCAAGGCTAATTAGAGTCACCAAGAAAACCAGATCTCTCTTCATAATGAGCACTTACAGGTCACTGACTCCTAAACAAAAGAATGAATAAACAGTTATAAGAATTCCAAAGACTTTCAACAGTTTCTGAACATATGCAGCAGCATCCTACTATGAATACAATATATGTTTTGCATGTCATAACCCACACAGCATGAGAAGGCTGTGTGCAGGTCCTCTGAGCAGGTTGCATGTTCCACAGGCACACATGAAACACGCAGCAGCACATTCAGCAGTTTGTTTTGGTGTTAGACTGGGTAAGATAAAGCTCAGAAGAAATTTAGTTAAGAAGGAGATTAAGTGATGCTAATAATAGGCAATTCTATGTTCACAATTTCTCATTGGAGGGATTTGGAAAGGACAAACAAGAAAAATCTAGTACATGGGCTTGCATTGAAAGACGTTAGTACTGGTGCCAGTTAGAAAGAGTGCATACTACTCTAAAGAGGCAGTTCTGTAGACGATGAGACCAACCTAAAGGCATGAAATTTCACTTCCCATCTACCTGCGCACTGAAATTGTGCCCAGCAAATTGTCTGATACAATAGCCCTCATGTAACTCATTGAGGGTGGAATGGAGATAATATTTCACTATATCATGCAATGCAATTCCATCAGAGCCTTCAATAAATCCTGGAAAGATTCACCTCTGAAGCTATCCTTGTCTAAGCCTACAAGTGAAATGGCTTGCTGGATACCAGGCTCTGAAAAGATCTCTCAGAAAACAACAGTACAGAAATGGAGTTTGTGCAAAAGGGCCATCAAAAGCCGATATTTAGAGGGTCTGTAGAAGCACTCTTTCACAAAAGTTATTTATGTACTTCTAATATGTTTTTCCAGTCCTTCTTTTACAAGGCTCTGTACTGCACAAACAAGCTGAAAGTCATATCAGGGTTTCAAGAGAAAGTCCCTGTATATCATCTTTTATAGCCACGATACAGATGTGTGCATTTTATAGCTAGAGCAAGAAGACTGGGCTATATTACTCTCCACTCCCTCATTTCCTTCAAAAATAAGCGAAGTAGGATTAGGGACAGGTGTGGGGCTCATACGTGGGTCTGTCTCTCAACGTGCTAGGGGTCTAGGAGGATGGATCTATTATTCTGGTGATGACCTGAAGGAGTAAGTGTGCTTCGGCAGGGACAGGAGAATAAGGAGCTTCAGGGTGAGAATGAGCTGGTGAAGCAGATACCAAAACATAAGGGATGGAGCAAGATGGGCAGACTGTCCTCTGCATGCAACAAAATTCAGTTTTGCCTGTACCATTAAAAAGCCCTGCTCTAATTTTAAATTCCACCATCAACTCTGACATGTTTAATGAATGTCTTAGCAATAAGACTAAGTAGATGACTTTGGAGTGGGGGAAATAAATTATCCCTCTGAATTGCTGTCCAGTATGTGCTTCCATTATCCTCTAGGAGATAAAATTAGTGGACCACAGCAAGGGAGTCAGATGGGAGAGGATTTTGTCTCCCTCCTCATGCGGGGAGGGCATGGCATGAGTTACGGGGGAGACTGAGCTGCCTCACGCCACCCCTGCTACACCATCTACACTGCACGGCAGGGGTGCTCCATAACACGCTCCCCGCTTCTCGCTGAGCATCCAGATTTGGGGCACAGTATGCTGTGAGCCCCTTTTGACTCAAATCTCTTCCCCAGCTTTCCTTCCAAAGCTGATCGAGGTGCAGCAGGAGGACCATGCCTGAAATAGGTGGGGTGTATGCTTGGACCTGGGAAGAGTTCCTGGGTCAAGGGATCACTTGACACAGTCATAGTCTAATGGGCTGCAGCAAGGCAGAAAACCCTAGGGAAAATCATTGGTGCTGGGTAATCTTCCCATGGAGCAAGGGAGGAACAGGGACTGCCTGGGCATTTTCACAGCCACAACATGCCACTCCTGAAACAGGACAACCCTAAACTACTTCATACACAAGCTTCGACAACCATGAAGACCACCCAGGACAGTAGGGACCAAAAAAAAGGAAGTTTCCACTGAGCTGTAACATAACAACTTTATTTTCAGGCCCTCTGTCTCAATTTCCTAGCACGTTTTAGCCTAGTAGATCACAATACAGACAACTTCAGCAGACATGCATTTTGTACCCTCACAACACTCCTGTCCCACTCCCAAGCACTAATGTCATTTACAAAAGCCTCCTCTCATAGCTGAGGGCGCAGGTTCTGGAGGGACAACACTCACTCATAATCAGATGCTTATGATATTTTTTTTTCCCTTCAAGAGTGCTCAGCTCCCAAGATTTTGTTTATGCTGCCACAACTAAGATGACTGCAGCTCATATGTACATGTCTGCTTTAAAATATCCAGCTCAGATATTGCTAGGAGCACACAAACCCACAGAAGTCCAAACTTCAGCATAGGCTGCTCAAATATTTAGGCCGCATTAAGTTTGGTCACAATTGCCGCAACATCACTCAAGACTTACAAGAGTGCAGGTAAAATTGAATTCTGTCACTCCAAGTATGAGGAACCAGAGCTGGAAGAGAAGGCACATCACGAAGGTGGATCTGGAAAACAGCAACAGTTGGGGGGAAAGGAAGAGCAACGACAATTTGGATGTAAAGCTTCTACTGCCATGGAGAAGCAGCAACCAGCCCAGCTCCCCAGGGCTCTGACAGATGAAACCAACACAAAAATATTTGCTGTGTTACCATCCTCTGCTTTCCCGGGCTGCTGCCTCCTTTGCCTATGCAGAGCCAGCCCTGACTGCCAGAAACCAGCCAGGCCACTGTGCATCTTATAGCTATTTTCTAAGGTTATACAAACTACGTGATCACAGTCATGATATAATTTTGAAGCATCAGATCTCTGTGATAGCACTCTTTCCCTCATATCCTCATGTGCATACCAGACAAATTACTTCACATGTATTAAGCTTGAATCTGTCCACACCTCCCCAAAAGAAGATTCCTAACCCCAGGGTACAACTGCACTGCGTCTCGGTGTACTCTGTGGCCTAGAGGAGCTCACGGTATCCACAGTGGATGGTCCTGGCTCGTTTTGCCAAGTCCGTGATACGTAACAGTCAGCAAGCAAAAGAAGGAGCAACAAAAGCTAGCGGAAAGGAAAGGTTGAGAAGAAGAGTGCAGCTCCAGAGCTTCCCTTCAAAGGCTTGGAGGGCCAGACTTCGCATTTGAATAAGTCAGGCTCCACACTGCCAAGTCAGGGACCAAAGCTCCCTATGTGCGAAAACAGTGAGTTGCCATTGCCTCAACCAGCCAGGAGGATGTGGCAGAGACTCATGCCTGGAAGTTTCTTCCAGATATCTGAACGTAGGCGTTTAACCCTCAGCAGCAGCCACTTTGGAGAGACAGGGAGTGGGACCATCTTGGATGATAGCCATGCTGATGGTCTGCAGGCTCACCAGAGGACGTGGGTCCTGCCTGTCTTGGCCTGCAGCTCCCACCTCACAGCCCAGGAGAGCACCTGGCCACCAGCCTGCAGGACATCCTAGGCAAGGTCTCTCACCTTTTCTTTGTGGGTTGGGCACTTTGAGATCTACAAGAAGATCAAAGAGGCTTTCAAACCAAGTGGTTCAGATACTCAGTTGAAAGCCTGGAAATTAGGCAGTTTCAGCGTAAGCACCCAGCAGCCTGATAAGGATTCTTGGCAGATGAGTCAGAGAGGGGAATGAAATGGCCTGAGACAGCAGGAGGAATTGAAATTAGGAAGGTGCTCTAGTCTCTGCATTAATGGACAAAAAGGCAGCATCATCACCTCTGGTTGCATTTTATGAGACGTTAGATGTATCCAGACTACAAGTGAAAGATCAAAGCCTCCAGGTACATTAAATATTCATCTGCCTTTGCAACCTCCTACACAGCTCACAGATGAGACGCATCCAGCAGCAGAGAAGTGTCAGGGCTGCTTGGTGGCTCTGCTCAGCAGCCAGATATGAAGGATTTTCTGGGGAAAACAAAACCTCCAACGAAGCTTCATCACACTCCCCACTGCCTGCTGCTGCTGCTGCAGGGCTTACAAGCCTCAGAGACACAGGGGATACCCCTCATCCTACCTCATGATAGCTCACAGAGAAAACTGATTCATTGCAGAAAACGGAGCTTCTTGGTGTCAGTTAGGTCACAACACCCAGACCCGCATGAACACTCTGGAAATCACCTTGGTCTGAGATGAGCCACCAACAGAGGAAATCTCTGAAGAGGCGGCAGATTAAATACTTTAGAGAGTCTGCAGCTGCAGTAAAGGGACACATTAGTAGTAGAAATCAAACCAAAAGCACTTCAGGTATCACTTTCTCCACCTTCTCCTGCTTTAAAAAGAAACCTTCTCTTCTGCAGCTAAAATTGCCTTATATGATTGAAATAAGAGTTTGATCTCCAGGTACACACTACAGCAGTACCTTTACTTTTAAAATCCTGGACAATTCCTTGCCTTTCTGACCTACCTTCAAGTCCTTTCAGACCCAGATTCATAAAGGCATTTAGAAAACTAAATCCCACTGAAATGGGTTCTCAGAAAAAGGTGCCAGCCTCTTTTTTCAAATACTATCTTAGCCCTGCTATTTGGATTATCTTCAGCGTTGGTAAAACCAATGCCAGAGAAAAACCTAAAGGTTCGGCACCCGTAAAAGCAAGAACATTTTCTCACTGTCTACGCAGGGGTCAGGAGTCAAATTTGCAGCACGTATAACGGTGGCCATTGAATCAGTGTAAGTCAAAAGCTTTGAAAAAAATAAGAGGAGGAAAAGGCAGCATTTACATCGCCTTTCCTTTAAAAAAAACCCCAAAATTTACCAAAACATCTCTATTCAGATTAGGAATGAAAATGTACCAATGCCACCAGCACAGTAATTTCAAAACAACTTTTGAGACCTGTCAGCTTTAAGGAATCTGCCTCAGTTCCCAAGAGAGAGGAGGTTTATTAAACCAGGCTTCAAGTGACAAGTCCTTGAGAGGTCACCGGAGAATCCCCAAGGCACCACAGGCTCGCTCAAAACCGCTACGGGCCCAGACAAGCCAGCTGGCATCCAGCACTTCTTGAGCTGCCCTGCTTTTTCGACCAGCTGTGGATGGAAAGCTTGGAGATCACTTCAGCCAGCAAACGCCTCGTGCATGAAGACCCTGTATCTGCCAGCAGCTGCTGTACAAGGGCCAGTGACCTATTGCATGCCATTACTTTGGACTTAGAAGCAATAACACAGATGATCTGCCTAGTTAAATCCAAATGGCTGAGCAATACAGAAGGAAAATCATGCTCACCGGCAGCAGTGCTCAGCCAGCCAACAGCTACGGAGCAGCTGTAATCCTCCGTATAATCCTATGGGACTCCTCTTTGAGCTGTTTTTTTTTCACTATTACAGAGTTGTTTTCACTCTCATTATGAATTTTTATTATTGTTTTTAAAACTATACTTTGTTCTCAGGGCTCTGATCTGAATTGTACATATTCTGAATAGCGTATGTTCCCAGTAGACGGGCACACAAACCTGCAAGCCACAGCCACATTTGGTGGGTGATTTTCCCAAGCAGGTTTGAGTCAGCACTACAAACACATTGACGGCTTTCAACAGTTTTCACTCCCCCGATGTTTCAAGTCCTCGTCATCCATATCCCGACATCTCCCAGAACTATCTGGCAGCCTGTGTATCCTCAAATGCCCTGGCAGGCCCTAAGCCGCATCCTAACAGATGCGACACAGGCCCACAAAATCATGCCAGTGAAATGCCAGGCTGTGACACAGACTTTACACCATGTCAAACTTTTTGAACAGATAAAAGCCAAAAAAAAAAAAGAAAAAAGAAAAAAGTAATTATGTCCCAGGGCCACAAGGGTAACACCAGTGCACATCCAGGGATACATTTTTGGGAGAAGCAGGGAGAGGCAGAAGGGACAAGCTTCCAGCACTGTGCACCACCCTTCGGCCCAAGGGCCATGGATCATTCTCTAGAGATGTCTTTCACATTGGAGATAAAACTTGTGTCACTGACCTCTTCTTTCTGCATTACAGCCTTGCTGATCATCCTAACCTACGCATGTTTTGCGTAGCTGTGCTTTTAACTTTATCTAAGCGCTCTCTCATTTTTCCTCCCAGCTCCCCCATGCATCACCTTACATAATCAAGACTTCACCATTTAGCTGGAATATAAAAATCAGAATCAATGATAAAGCTGCTTAAACAATGGGCAATCATATTTGTAACATTGCGATGCTCTGAAGTTAAATGCTACATGTTGATTTAAAGGTTAAAGCAATGGGCTTGAAAGATTTTTTTTTTTAAATACCTAAATGTTAATACTGTAGAATTGCAAAAATGAGGACCATAACTGCTGCGGCTACGAAGCCTCTGTGAAATCTATGGAGCATGGAGTAGCCTAAAGCAGAGACATAACGCATTTCAGGTACTGATGACACTGAAGAACAGCAAGTTTTGCTGCAGAGGACAAAAGAGTGAGTCTAAGCTGACGGGAAGCTAACATTACCTAAAAGCCTAACTGATAGGAAGTCATTGGTTACTCCCCAAAGTGCACTTAATTCTGGCTCAATAGAGCTATTTCCTCAGCTGATGTTTGTGAGGTGTAAGAGACTATTAGTTCTGACTGTGCAACATAGGTGCCCTTGTCATATGCAGGAATAGTAGCCTCACTTTTCATCGAGAAGAATGTTTTTAAAAATGGAGACAAATTTCTTCCTGATGTAGTTCTGCTGAAGTCACGTGGTTTATGTCAGAATTAACTGTCATCTGCGCTGAAAATAAAAAATTGGGGCTTCAGCAAGGGTGAGATGAAAATAGCGGGGGGCAAGTATGATTTCAAAACCTGTAACTAGAGGGAGATGGGACCCACATGATTTCTTGCCCCAAGTGCCACAGCTCTCACGATAGCCTTGTACGGTTTTTTAGATGGTAGAGAGTAACACTCAAGTAGAATTTTACCTTTGTGTATCCGTCAGAGATAACTAGAGATGCTAAACAAAACTTTTCTCACAGTGTTTTAATCAAAGTCCCTATTAGATGGCAAGATCTCTGCTATAGACTCGTTTGCAGCTTTAATTTACAGAAATAGTTTGTGATTGTGTGTCATCCTTGATATATGTCAGATCAAATGTTCAGCATTCTTAACCACCCCAAAATCCAAAAAAATACAGGGTTCAAATATAGGTGTCAGTTCCTCACAACATGTGTCTAAATTGTCTCAGTTCGGCCCTACTCCTATAAACCATCCAAATAAGAACCTGATGCTATCCCCACACACCTATCCATAGGAACACCAAGAATCAGTGAATGATTTTGAGAATGCTGCAGGTACATTTCTTTACATGAATAAATACATAGTATTTACATATGCATTTGTCATCTTATTTCTGAAGCTTTAGGGCACCACTTTTCAGCCCCTCCATATCCACAGAGGCTTAGGACTGGCTGCAGAAATTGTGATGTTTGTGCAATATCCAAGTGCTTAATGCCCATTCAACCAACTTATGCTTTCAAACATATTCTTGCCCTCCAGGAGCTTAGAAGTTTTCCAAGTGGGCCTGACATTTCTCTTCTTGAGAGCGCTGGACAGGCTCAAAAGGTAAACTTAATTTGGGGAGGGTGGTCCCAGTCCTCCAGCTACAGAGGTGCAGAGATGAGGCAGAAAGGTCTGTCACAGCCCCATCCAACCACCCCACGTATGTCAGCAGTGGCTCATGCCTTTTGCACAACAGAAATGCCACTCAAGTATTGATCTGAAAGGTGAGAAGTACAGCTATGGAACATTCTTAACTTAAAAGGATTTGAACCCATGGCTCCAGGTCCCCTGGACAGTAATTGCTCCCACTGGGGCAATTGTCACACAGTAGGTGACATTAGACTACGCTCAGGCATGCCACATTAAAGGATGGAAGGCAAGCAACGAAGAAGCCAGCTCAAGCCTAGTGGTAGGAGACACTAGACTAAAAAGGGGCAAAACGAGTGACCTCTCTTCCCTGTTTTCTGTTTTTATGTCCCACAATTGACTCATGTATAAACACATGGACAGGTCAGGAATGTCCAGACAGAAAATAAAAATCTAAGCAAAGCACTTTACAAGGCTAGAGAAAGAGTAAAGACAAGAGAAGAGATGTAGAATATTAGTGGGAGAAACACAAACCAAAAGGGAAAAAACAGAGAGACCTGACGAGAGGAGAGTAACGAGAAAGGATAGATGGAGAGACTGCACCATCCCAGAGTGCAAGTGGACGGGAGAAAGACTTGCTTTCCCTTGCCCCAGCACCCTACTCCTCACTGAGAAGAACAAACACAACAGAGCAGAAACAGCCTTTGCCCCTATTTTCCTACACATTAGATACATGACAGCTACATTTAAAGGAGGTCATAAGAAAAAAGGGAAGCCACTTGACAGCTGCCTGGTCCTTCCCAATGCTGCAAGTATGACACCTCAAAAGGTGAACCACAAGACAGAGCACAGCTGGCACTAGGAGATGCCTACTTATCAGGGCAACCTTGCTCCAGATCTCAAGCTAGAAGTTATAAGGTGGGATTCACCCGTTCTGGCTTAGGTGTTCAGTCTGGGGGGAAAAAAAAAAAGAAAAAAAAAATCACACTGAGCTTCCTGTATAACCAAGTCAAAGAACAGCATCTTGGTGTGAGGATTCATTTCATCCTAAAACAGGACAGTTCATTGCCTCTGGAGGTACGTATTCATTGCCCAGTATGACTAGCTTGGCCTTGCAGGCATGTAATGTTAGGTAAGGGGAGTTCTGCCACTGCTAATTAGCTAAGCCAATCTATGGGAGGGCTAACAGCAGCCTGGTTCCCCTGCTGCAGTCACACATTACCCCCTCTTGTCTGTACTGTCACCGACCGCCAGCTGAACCCATCACGAGCTAGCACAGCCTGCTACGCCAGCAGAAAGCTATTCTTCTTTTTGTAATGTTATTTTTCAGTTGATTTAGTTCCTTGGTTCCTGGTGAGGTAAAATGGCCATCATTCATGTGAAAAATGTTGCCAGCCAGGGAAAGAAATGCCCTTTGAAGGCCATCTCAGCTGCTGCCGTGTGTTACAAAACTGTGCCCTCACATGCCAGCAGCATACAGAAAACACAGATGCGTAAGAATTAAAGGGACTAAATTCACCAGAAAAAAAAAAACTCAGCACATAATTAGAGTGGGAACATTTTAAAAGGAGGAAAGATAACGCAAAATACCAGGCTGCAATGGAAAATAATATCCAGCTAAAGATACAGAGCATAGGAGATACAACATGAGGCATTTTGCAATAGCATGCAAGCCACCAAGAGTCATGGAAACAATCCAAGAGTGTTATCCTCAAATGACAAGGACATACTTCTCAGAATGATATCCTCAATATAACAGAACACCATGGTACATGAGCATGCATAATCAAAATCTTGCATTTGAACTGGGACTGTGTCAATGCAATTTCATCAAAAGGTTATTTTTCTTCTCAGGCTGGGGATCTGCAGAGACCAAACAAAACTCTACATGTGATCCTATGCTGGCCCTTTCACATAAGCTCCCAGGAGCCTGGGAAAAGGAGGGAAATAAGACCAACAATACCTTCAGTAACATGGCCAAGCCTTAACGTAGGAGAAAAAATAAGAGCATCAGCAAAAAGCAAACCTCACAGGAAATACAGTCACATACCTTCACTAGACAAGTGAAGAGTGAACTTGACAGCAATAGTACTATTCAATGTTCTTTCACTCTTAGAGCCCTGAGACACCTTTCCAAATGCAGTAAGGAAAAGAAGTCAAAAAGAAGGGGAACCTACCAAAGCAGCTCCACAGATTAAGAGAAAATATACGGTTGGTACATAGAAATGGTTGTAGAAGCAACATGCAGCGGAAAAAAAAACCCCAAGTTTCTATGGGTCTGATGTGACTTAAGATATGCGATTCCTGAAGATGACTAGACATTAACAAAGTTCTCAGAAGTCAAAGTATTCTTACACTAGAATGCTACGGCAGACTTCCACTAATCAGTCTACACCATTGGCAATGCAATAGTCATGATCCTACTTGCAAGGTATGCCAAATGGAAGCCAGCTGAAGTAGTACCTTTCAGCAGCTATACATTTCCCAGAGCAATTCTCATATATATCACAACATGTGCATTTGAAATCCTTTGTCGTGTACAACGCACTGATCTACAAATATTTTAAAAAGTTGAGAAAGAGTATAAGTGATTGCATGCAGGTTGGAGATGCTTTTGATAATCTCATTTTGAAAGAGAAATGTGAATTCAGAAAGAAACAGATAGAATGTGTACAACACAACTTGAAAACAAGGGTGTTTATCCAAATTCAGATAAACTGAAGATGTTACTTCCCTCATCCATATACCACGATGTTTCTGCTACCAAAAGATTCTTGAGGTTGTCAGCTCCCTTTGGGAATTTTTCATTAAATTCCTTCCATCTAACCAACTGCCCTGAGAGATTTCTTTATTTTAGTAGTGTAGATTTCTAGAGAAAAATATAACAAGCTATGTTAAGTTATGTTAAGTAAGTGATAATTCCTGGCATCTCCACCTGCTTTGTACTCAGCAAATGCTCTAACAATAGCAGGAGATGCATCTTTCACACAGCTGGAACATGACTGGAGGCCAGTTGTGCACAAATTAAGAAGCTTCACATCAGCCGAGCAGCGATCACTTGAACCTCAGTGTGTATCTGTTCAGCATTTATAAGACACTTGCATGAAAAAAATGAATTCTACTCCTCTCATTATGCAGCTACCAGAAAAAGAAAAGGCTTCAGAGGTGTTAAAGACTACACTGACCTTGCCCTGGCTGAAATCTCAGCATCTGCCAGTAGACTTTAGCAAAGACAGAACAACAACAAAAACGAGACTCACCACAGTTACTCAGTGCTGCCAAGAAACGAGACTCGCCACAGTTACTCAGTGCTGCCAAGTAGGTAGGGGAGGAATCAACTCTAAATGTACCAGAACACTGTAGTTGCAACATTTAACATCACCTTCCCTGAAATCAAGGAGCATCTTGAATGCAATCACGTGCAAACTAAGGGTAAACGGGCAAATGTATATTTCAATAGAGAGTTACTTAGGAGACAGAGTAACAATTTATGACCGGAACCATTAACAGAGCACCTGCCGGGCCCTTGCATCGAGTACCAAAAGATTTGTTTTACAAGAAAGGACGCACATACGTTGTTGTAGCTTATAAAACAAGTTCCTTGGGCAAGTTGGCATTGCTTACACAAGCTTGACATGCGCCAATCAGAACCTAAACTCAGGATTTGCAAGACATGGGACAGCCAACTGGTCTCTTTTTCAGTTGGGAGGGCTTCAAGTTGACAGTAAACCTGCCACGGCATCTACAGAGAGCACTCTTTTTCAACAGTGTCTTACATTTCCATTATACCCATAGCACTCTGGAAGCAGATGTAGCAGTGGGCATGGTCTATGTAAAAACCAATGGTCATTTAAAGCACTTCTGGTATATAACCTATTTACCTATCTCTACAAAACTTGTGAATACAATACAGTTGCCTCCACATATGACACACAGACAGTTTAAATTTAATAGTCCAACCTGAATAATTCTGGAGACATGATACTCAGAACATGAAGGTATTTGGAAACTGGTAGAAATTCTCACGTTCCACCCAAGAACGACGTCCCAAGGACTTCTTTAGACAAATCAGGTTCCTCTTTGCTATTTCCTCAACAAAACAAGCAAAGATTATCTGTGAACGCTCTGTGAAGAAATATGTCTTGTCCTTTCAAGGACTGCCCTAGAAAATTCAAAAGAAAGATGGTACTGAAAAAAATCTACAATTCTCCCTTGAAGATTTAAGATTTAGGATTATATTCAGAATTATTTAAATGGAGCCAAGATAAGGAAATACTTGGCTGGCTAAGGATTTTAAACTAATCTTGAACTATTTAACTACAATTACTGTTACACGTTCATGCATTCATGAAGGCTTTATGTAAGATTCATTAAAAAGAAAGGAAGTAGAGGGTGACTACAGAGGTTTTAGCACTCCACAATTTCATGAAAGGCAATTCTGACATGAAGGTATTAAACAGCAAACGAAGAAAACCTCCAATAGAGAGGTTTTTCAGCTGCAGCTCATAACATGGCTCTCGTTACGCCATCTCACCTCATCTCCACATTGGTTTTAAACTGTGAGTTCATTGGACAACTAGAGAGAAACACTGCCAACGCATCTGTGGATGCTGCTGACAGAACCACCACCCCGGAGCATCCGCAGCATGCACGAGCGGCGCTTCTCTTGCTCTGCCCACATGTTCTCAGTATCTGTTTCCTTAACTTCTTGAACGTAACTCCACTAACTAGTCAGCCATCAGAGACCTGTTTTCTCATTAACGCTGTTCTGACGAGAGAGCTCATTTTTCTTTTCCTATGTAATACAACATTTTTTGCAGTTTCCTGAGCTAAGCCTTCATTAAGTTCTTGTCCAATGTTTTTGTTTGGCTGTAATTACCATGCCATCTAATATTGCCAGTTCCCTTACACGTCAATTTCTTTTTAAATCTCTTTAATTCCCCAAAATTAGATGATCTCTTATAAACCCTTCTCTGATGATAATCATAAAATTCTACTTATACTAAATAACGTCCTTACAAAAACTGTCATGCTTTCTTGTCTTCCCTTAACTCCGGTATAATCAAAAGCTTTTGGTGTACAAGATTCATTTAAAGGAAGAAGTGCTTGTGAAGCCTTTTAAAATGGATGTGAGTTATTTTGGTGCCTTCTTTAGCACAGGTGAACTATTTACAAACCCTTCAGTCTCTGCACTGTGGGTTCTTCAGCCAGCCAAGCACTACTTCATACAAGCTTCGTTATCCAGCCCTCGCAGCACAGAAACAAGCAGACCACCCCCAGCATTCAGACCAGATGGAGATCAAATCAATCCCTGATCTGTGGTCTTTTTTTCTAAGCAGTCCACTAGAGATGAATAAATGCATGCCTACTATCAGCAAGGTTCAATATCTGCTACAATCATCAGCACCATCACAGAAGAATTTGGAGGGATCCACAACTAATTCTGAAAATCACTCAAATCAAACTGAAAACCTTAGAGTGCTATCTGTAGGATTTCTTGTTGTTATTATTTATGCTTATTCCACAGCTAGAGAATCATACCAACAGGACCAAACAAAATCAATCTGAGTGAACCATGCTTAAGACCAAAGACAGGCACCAGAAACCTCAGCACAGCTATGGACACAGATTCGTTCTTCAAGGTCCCCACTCCAAAAACAGCCAGAGTTGAAGCAGTTGCTCTTTCCACTCTCCATCCTTTGCCCCCACCTTTCACCCCTAAACCTCCAGAAGAGAGCAGCTTAAGTAACACTGGCAACATTACCACTGCATCAGTATCTGTGGCCTCTTCCCAAGTCCAAACAAAGCATCGAAAACCATCTCCTGACAACTTAGTAACCTTATGAGGTAGGAGGTGCCTGTGGTTTTGTCAGAAAACTTACTTGGGTGCCTAAACTTTTCTTACTGCACAGATGAGAGATGGCCAACATCTTGCCTGAAGAGAGTAACAAGACTCTATTCTCCCACCTTGCCCATTTATGCCCACCAAGGGAACGTGTCCAAACTCCTTCAGTTTCCTCTAAACACACTGTAAGCAGGAAGGTTAATACAAAACACTGCCATTCCCTTCCAAAACATGGTGCGGAGATGCCTCTCTTGCAGACTAGCTTCTTATGGGAGCGCTCATGCCAAAGGAATAGCCTTCCCTGGACTGTTTAGGCTTTCTCTTTTTTATTTTCTAAAATCAAGGCAATATCAACATCAGAAACTGTCTCAGGAGCTGTGGACACAATCTTGGATGTTCAGTGGTCCCAGTTCCAAATTACTGTGTCTGTTAGTGACAAGGGCACCTTTCCAGCAGATGGGAGGTGCGGGTTTGAAGCAGTGCAATGCGCTGCACGCAGATCTTCCACTTCCCAGGTGAGCAATCCCAGACAGTTGATTATTACACAACTGGGTAGCAGCAGTCCATTTTTCAAAGAGAACTGCAGAAAACTGTTTTTTCGGAGCCAGTTTTCAACGTCTCCATGTCTGATGGACAACTGCGCACACAGATCCAAGGTGAGGTTCCAGCATCTGGAACTCAAGTTCCTGCAGGCACCTGGCGCTAAAGGTGGTGAATTTATCCATTCCCACACCCAGCAGAGGGAATCCCAGAGCATCTCCCTCACAAGCGTTTTCTAGACGGCTGCTGTGGCCATCACACGCTTTGCTGGCTATGGTAAGTCACTTTCTTCAGCACTTAGCTCCCCTCCATTCCCTCGGTATAGCATGTAAACATTGCGGATTCTTGGTCTGGAGCCAGGTATCTAACTCGCAGCACAGTGAAAGTGTTTATTCATGTCCATGTTTAATTCACATGCTTTATTGTTGGACTAGATGATCTTTAAAGGTCCCTTCCAACCCAAACCACTCTATGATTCAGTGTAGAAGGAAACCAACATAAACCCTAGAACTCCTCACCATCTGTTTTACTGCTCTGTTCTGGCCTTCAGGACACCCTACAGACCTCCTAACCAACCTTCTGACACAGTATTGAGGAAGCAGGGCCCAAACAGTCACAGCAGCTAAGGATCCTTGGATCCTAATAAACAAGTAAGAGACTGCTCCAGTGATGAACTTGGGCAGACCAACTTCCATTCCCGTCTTGCCTACAGAATCTTAATACAGCTATAGGCTAGATTCTTCTGAAGAGGCACTTAGATGGGCGAGATGAGACCTTGTCGGATTTTCAGAACTACCTCTTTGTAAACCTTCAGGCTCCTAGTAGGTTGTTTTCCTTTTGACTTAAGAGTTCACCTAGCTCTTAAAATCTGGCCATTTGGAGGTAGATTTGAACTAGATTTGTGTTAAAATGGAGCACTTTCAGCATGAAAGTTGGCAGAAACACTAACAAAGCCTTAGAAACATTTTTAAATGCGCTCTCCCTTGTACAGGTGTTTTCATAGCTAAAAGCACAGAAAGGTTTTAAGCCTTCTACTGACATATTAAAGCCTCTCACGGCCCACAAACAGGATGGTCTGTGGCTCACGTGTAAACCTAAAGGAAGCGCTTCAATTTTAAGAAACTGCCAGCTAGTTATCAACCAGTAATCTGAGAGGCTTTGCCTACAGCTGATGCTTTATGAGCCCAGTCTGTGTCTCTCTCACTAGACTACCTTTCCCAAAATACATCCTAACGCTTCTCTCATCAAGGGAAACAAAAATAACGAGACCATGACCACACGGCCTTACAGGAAACGTGGTGCAGCTGTGAAGTCCAGCCAGTAGTGAAATGCAATGCAAAGCACAACTACACTTCCCAGGAGACACCATGAGAATATTTTTGGCTAAACTTTTCTGGTTTTCAGCCAAAATACTTTGACAAAAGAACTAAACTATCCCAGAAAACTAACACTTTCTTGAAAAAGCTACTTTGCCAAAAAGCCGTCCTACTTCAAAAAGGTTCTGGTTCAAGAGTTTTTGGACGACCCTAAAGATGACTAAACAAGAGTTTTAGAAACAGTGTAAAATCACTCAGAAGTAATCAGAAAAAAGCCTTCAACATAATGTACGATTTATAAATCGCACAGTAGATTTCTGCTGCTTCCACAGTGCAATTCTCTGCTGACTCTAGGACTACGCCATGTTTAAAATGCCATTTTGACTATGAATTTAGGTTACATATTCTCTTTCCTGTACTAATTAAAACAGTAATTTCATTTTAACAGATACATCGAAGAATTTTGTGAAACGCAGTCCAAACGTTTTTAAAAGGAATACTCAGCTTGGATGTATTGGTTCTGGTCTGCAACATCTGCATACCTTATTTATGCTGCATCAGTAGCACAATAAAATTTTAGGGAAATACCTAGCAAGTTGTCACAGATTAAAAGATCCTAATATACTTATTATAAGCAAGTCCTTTAAATCAGTGTTTTATATTCTCTGATCACTATAATGCCTTAAACATTCACAATCATGTAGACAACCATATGAATATGAAATACAAAACATCTCAGCTACACAGAGAGAAATGTAGGGCAATAATTTTTACATTTGCTACATTTTAAGTATCTCTCAATACCCAAGGATTAAAGTCGTAGTATTTCCAGTCCAGAGGCTCTTTCTGTTTCACTGTACAGCAAGCAAAGTTTCAGTTCTCCCCAGGGATTTGATTTTGCTAGAAAACAATTCCCCTCCGAAATTTCACTGCCTATATTGAGCACATATGTATGTAAGCACAGAGGTCAGAACGGAAACTTGCAATTCCCTTTATGAATCCTATTTTTCACACCTCATAACTCAAAAGCAGGCATGTGGCCTTCTGGTTACTGAAGTACATCTTACTCTCATATTCCAGCTCATTTAGACCAAGATTTTATACGTTTGCACATGCTTAAGTTTCCTTAAGAATTCCTGTATACTACTACTTCCAATTTGATTTGATTTTCACTGAGTTTGCTCTTAATTATCCAGTGGTGTAATTCCAGCCCTCACCAAGTCTTCTGTGATTTGCTTCATTTCTGCAATGTCAGTCTTCATTCCCTGCTTTGCAGCTGTATTAAAAGCTCACTTTTAAAAGCAGAAAACAGCCAGCTGCTTACGAACAGAAGTAGAAGGATAGAGAAAAGCACTTGCATTTCCGAAATTAAACTGATACTGATTATCTGTTACAGGGAATCACAACCCATTGATGAACTGCAGTAAATTCCAATTGTAGGTAACGTTAAAAATCATGTACAGTTTTGCCCTTCTCCCTGCTCAAAGGAAAGCGAGCTCTTCCAATGGCATTTGTACATTTTAAATACAAACTCTCCACTAAACAGGAATTTAGTGTCTAACCCACATGGGTGCTTCTCAACAGAATGGTCCAACGTTATCTGACAGAATCCAGTGAGCTCTTATTTCCCTTACTTCCCCCATTATTTGGGGATTCTCAATCATATTCTGCCACTTACAAGGCAGCCCCCTAACAAACATCCAGGCTTTTTCCTCGATGTGCTTCTAAAGAGCAAAAGTGTAAGTCTCTTACCTTATGGTTGCTGAGAAAATGGGAACTGCAGAACGCTCTGTGCCTGCAGGGACACTGTACAGATGAACCTCATTGCTGCTGTTTACAGAAGTCTGACAGTTTTTAATTTGAAAAGAGGTTGTCTTTTGCTTTTCCACAGTTCAACAAATCAGACAAAACAGTTGCAAGTGTTATCTGTAAACAGCTTCCTGTTTGAAACAGATCAGCTGTCCTGCAGGACAATAATTAGGGAAGAAGTGTGGGAAAGCTGAAGAGGTCCATGATGTAAGCTTTTTATTTTGGGAATGTACTTTTTTGGGAATGCACTCATACTCTCCCCTCCTCCTCTCGAGCAGAGAACCCCTTTTTAACCATTTACATCTATTCAGCTCTACGCCATGCATGCACACTGCCCCAGCATAGCACTTCTCTTGCTTTGCTTCAGAGGATATGAAAACACATGAAATGCAGCACCAAATGCGAGCATCTTATATGGATAATTAACACTCCTCCCTTACTGAAATCCTCTCCATTCTTGCAATTGACTGTAGCATTCTTGACTTGAGTAAAAACATGCGACTATTTCTGAGCCAAGTCACAACACTCCACAATAACATGAATGCGAAGTTATCCACATGCCAGGCTTCTTAAAATTTCAGGGGTTTTTTTCTTTAAATACCTTTTGATAGCACTTTTTGTGTCAATGGGAAGGGAAAAAAGGGAGACAGAAGTCCTTCACTACAGTTCCCAAATACTTGTACAATTCTGGCTTTAAACAGCTAGACTAGTTTGAGCCCTGGGTAAACCACAGTGTTCCACATATGTTTGGCCAGGAAAAAACTGGGTCCAGCTGATTGTGGGAAGCAGCACTCTGAGAACACCTCCCTCTGTAACAGCAGCTTACACTTCCAACAGATATTACTGGCTTCACTCTCAACTTCCAGGGCAAATACAGGGTACCGCTGACAACTATACCAATTAACACCCTCTAACGAATAGCTGCTGTATTTGTAAGGCTGTAGCTCTGGTAAGCTTCTTCAACACAAAAGGCTTGCAAACCCATCTTCTTTCACCCCTGCTCGTACCACCGCTCCCCCTTCACAGTTTCTCCAGCTAGGATCTGAGGGGTTGCGAACACCCAGCAGACCAGGAGTCTGGGTTACCCCCAAGTACGCGACCTCTTCCAGTAAGACCAGGACAGTAGTTAGGGCAGTAGCAGGAGGTTCCTTTCCCTCTTCCATAGTCCCAACATCAGAAAAGTATTAGAACACCAAAAAGGTTTCAGACTCAGGGACAAGAGAAAGCTGTAATAGGATCACGCGTGTGTGTTCACTTCTTTACCACCCTTCTAATCCACTCTCGCAGGAGGTGTAGGTCCACTCCATTGAGGATTCCATGCTGGGATGGGGGTTGCAATACGAGTCGATGACACACGGTACTGACATGCTCTTTTCCCGCTTTGCTCACATGTCATATCCTCTCTCCCAGGAAACCTCTCCTCGGCCCTGGGGTGTGCAATCTCCTTCCCCACCATAGCTCCCACTTCACCAGTCCACAGCACCGCACACGCTGGTGAAGATGACAAAAATGGGTACTGCAGGTTATCACGGTACTGCAGAGGTAGTAGTGTCTCACACTTAGGACTCACTATGGGCCACCTTCATAAAGGTGCACCTCTCCTAAACCATCCTGTCTCCACGCTGGGCTGAAACCTAGCTATCCTCCACCATTCCTATAAACTCCTGTATTTTAACACACACCAAACGGTCATGAAAAGTTAAGAACCAATGATCACTTCCAGATTACATCACTAAAGAAAGGACAAAATAGAACATGAACATAACTGTGTAAGGACCACACAACTAATCTGAAAGTTCAGCTTTATGCATACAAACCCCGTTCGTTCAGCAGGAACAGAAGGCAATTAGCAGGATTGGACCCTTGCAGCAGTGTTGGCAGCAACTTGCCAAGAGAAACATTTGATGTAAAGAATGCAGCAAAGTGACTGCAGTCCAAGCCTTTGAAGATCGTATTACAATGGCAAAGGCAATGTCCATTTACATACATATCTACTCTCCCTGTAAACACAGGCAAATAACTTTGAGGCCAGAAACAGAAATCAAGGGAAAAATAGAGCCATTTCAGGGAAACTTAGTAGACAAGATAGGATTAAACACTGGGGAAACAGAAGTGAAAAATAAGCATAAATGATCGGAGTTCAAAAGGAAAGGGGAAACACAATAAATGCAGTGAAAGTGTTTTCTCTACGGAAGGGGAAAATAAGCATGGTTTTCTTTCACCTAAGAGAGAAAAGGGGGCAGTCCCCACACACAAAGGCTTAAGCGTCCTTTGCCCACCCAGAAAGCCAACTGGAAGCTGTGCAGCCACATCAGCGCGTCATCTAAATCAGGATACTATGTGCAAACCAGGGCGCTGATGCATGGACTACAGAAGAGCAGCTTCAGCCATCACCAGGTCAGAATAGCTGTTGGCTATTAAGCTAAGGTTCATTACGTTAATATGCATGTCTGAGAAACCGTAGCGCTTCAAGACTGATTCACAAGTCTTTCAGCCACCCTTGCCAGATGGAGAGAGCCAGCCTTCAGAGCCCAGGGTACGCAGCAAGACACACCAGCTACCTCGGCTTGACCCACAACCCAACATTCACCCAGCCTTTAAGCTCAGGTTAAACACCATGTTGACACAACTATAGGTAGAAGTCTTGGATGGAAACCAACCAAAACCATGTAGACAAAAGCAACTCAGTTGTAAATGGACAAGTCTTCTGTTAGAAAACATGGAAAAAAATGTTTATACATTTTAGGAGTCTTCAGGCAAATTCTTCTCCTCTTTCCATAGTCAGTTGGCATTATCTTTGTGTCTGTAAGAGGATTAAACATAATACCTATTTAAAAACTTAAAGGCTATTTAAAAACACTGCTGTTGTGAGAAGATGACAAGGCCCTAATTCTCCCCTTGATTTGGCAAAACATCCAATGTTGTTTACAGCAACATTCCCAATCAGATTTTCCCCAGGGATGAAAATCACCAATACTCAAAACTCCTTAATAAATTGGTATCCCAGCTCAACTGCTGGAGCTGAGCTTATCGCAGGCAGTCACAAATGCTGTTCAGTTCTTGAAAGTAAGGACTGCCTCGCTAACCAGCCCTTGGTAGGTCTCTGAAGGCAAACTCCACAAAGAGGCAAGGAGATGCAGCACACGCACAGCTCTGCCACGGCACAGATGTGCACACCAGCACGCTAAGCACATCCCCTCCTCTGCTCCTGATGTGTCCCATTCCCTCTGGCTTCACCTAACAGTAATTGGTTAGCCAAGAAAACAGGAAACAACTTTTTTAAAGTGTAAAAAACAGTCTGTAGAGCTGCCCCTGTGGAAGCACCCATCTGAATCTCACTCCCTTTGCACAGTCCAAGAGGGCAGACAGCACCACTGTACCTCTGTGGGCAAGGAGACACCACAGCTAGCCTCACCCCCTCTTCTGTGCAACATGTGGCATGTATGGTGGGAAAGGTCAGTGCAGGAACAGCAACGCAGGTTTAATTTCATTTGCAGCTGTGTAAAACCTGAATCTTCAACTTCATTAATGGTGTCGCACTAAGGTTTTTTGCATAAAATTTCTGAGCAGCATTCACTCCAGCAGTAGTGCTGTTTCTGTTACTCCCCATCTCTAAAACTGGAATAATCTCTTCAGTTCCTGGCTTTAAATTGTCTTTGCTGCTCCAGGGGTAGATCAAAACCAAGCCAGATGTGTCAGCACAATATCCAATAATGAAAAAAATTAGCTATTAATCATTTAGCAACACCTAGCAGCAACTGCTTGTTGCTAAGCTTAAGAATAATTTTCCTGAAAAAGCAGAAAGAGTAACAGTAACTGGAGGGTAGAGGAGGGGATACCTGAACTTGCAGACTGTAATAAACCCAACAAACTTTCCTCTGATCACAAGATCCTTCATGTTCAGCTCTCTGCAGGGAACAGAGCACTAGTACAAAGACATGCTTGTGCCACTTCTTTCTCTCATTCTCAGCAGAACGTGGGTTTTTCTACAGAAGCACTCTTAAGGCAGGCAGCAAGCAGCACAGCAAAGCCGATTCATTACAAAGGGCTCAGCCATTCGCACTGATCAATGCTGCAGTCAGGCCCGCATGGAGGACAGGAAAACTCACGCTCCCTTAGCCTAACCCCAAGGCTTCTGAGACTTCGCGACTTTGTCATCTGTATCTTTTTATTGTGTCATTCTGACACACCTCTAGAGACCTAGACAGCACATCCCACAAGAGAGGAAAAGGTCTAGCTTTTTGGCTAGCTTTTGGCTCTGGCTTTTAGATATAACAGAGAATCAAACTCAGGCCTCCCACTTAGAAAATTTAGGAAAAACAAAGGCATAGGAAATAGGTTATTTCAGTCCACAATGCAGGAGTGAGAGGGTTTCCTTTTAACACTGCTTGGTGTGATGATCACCACACTAAAACTTGCCAGATGCTCCCACTTACACTCAACAGGGACTAATCAGACACAACGTTATCATACATCACATTATCATATTAATACAAGATAGGTCAAGCACTTACCACCCAAAACTTCAAGCAAGTTCTGCCACTAGAATAGTGACACATCTACACAGCTTTTCAAAGGCAAATCAACAGGGAGCAGTCCTCCTCACAGACAAAAACATTTGAAGAATTTGTTAAAGGATTTGTATGGAATAAATAATGAAAGCGCTAATATCAGGTGCAAGTCTCAACAGCACCTAACAGATGCAAAACCCTTGCTTCTCATTTTGAGCTACTACAGGAAAGAACTGGTCTTTTTATACTCTTCAGTATGGACCGTCTCTTCACATCGACACCACTCACGTACTACTGCTGCACAGGGTCTTGGTACAGAGTGCCCCACCGCTTTTTTGTGCGGATCAGCTGATAAACTGCTGAGGAATCTCAAATTGAGAGTTAAACTGTGCAACGCGTGAAAGGGCTAGGAAAAGTCTAGCATCATCTCATATGGAGTATGTTTAGGGTAAGGTAACATTTGACACCAGTATTCCAACAGCCTCATTAGCACTTGACCAGATGGCATCAACTGACTTTCCAGATTGCAGGCATTCACTCAATATGCTTGTCAAGGGACACAGGGAGTTGTCTGACTGCATCACTGACACTAACACACACGGGATTCCATGAATAAAGGTATCTAGGACTAAAGTCTTTTGTAAAGTGCACAGCCTGGTATTTTTATGCCACAAAAATCCACCTTTACTTGCAGCTTAGTTGATACAAGATCCATAAATGGCTTTGACAGCATTATCCTTTCACTCAAAGAATTTGCTTATATGGGGCCACCACTGGCCTTTGCATTTCATATAGTTCAAAGGGCTTGCAATAAGAGCCAAGAAAAATCTATCGCCAGCTGGCAATGCCTGGGAACACTTGCAATCTTTACGTTCAGTTGACTAGATTTCTCCTCCCCTGCTTACCCCCTCCCAGTGCTTCAAAACTAGAAACGCTACTGACATTTTTATTACTACGAAGAGATCAAACCTGAGTCACACTTCACCGTGAAACAGGAAATGCTGGCTACTGATGCCTGCTATCTGAGCATCACCTCTTCTTGCAGATGTTACACAGCCCCAGCAGACTCACCAACCCCTAACTAAAGGTAGTTAACATCTGGTAAGTCTCCAAATACTCCCCAGACTGCTTCTTAACCCATACCAGCAAGTATCTGTGGTTGTCGTAGCAGGAAGCTTTGCAACATGTCCAACTTGAGAGTAGAATTATTTGGAGGAGGACTGGAGGGGGTGGTGTTTCCACCTGAGTAATACCCATTTTAACAATAAAAACTTGTATTCTAAAGTTCTGGCACTCCTTCCGCTATAAGATCTTTTGTGATTACTCTCCATGCAAGCAGCCAGGATTCAGGATTATTATATACCTACAACTCCCCTCATCTAATTCTAAGGTAAGTTGATAAATTCACTTCTGCTGCATCATTCAGGATGAACAATAAATAGTCAAGGAACAAAGAATAAAGTTATATTCCAGAGACACAAGTTTGAAAATGAGAAAAAGGTCTTAAGGTAAGCCAATTTTTTCAAAGACACAGCCTGTTTTTTTGTGCAAACATTCAAGCCTTGTCAGTAAGTAGCAGGAAATTAACTACTAATTGCAACAGGGCACATGTTCTCCTTGTTCTCTTGGCATTGTCTGCACCAAAAGTAACAGCACATGGCTATCTGTCCTGCTCTACTAAAGTTATGGCATGACTTAAAAATCTTCACTTTTCCAATGCAAAAAGCAATGCAAAACTTCTTTTAAACTTTTAGTTCTTCACAGCTGAAAAACAGAGGTATCAAACAGGAAGCAACCAAAACCACAGTAAATGGGAAAAGGAAGTAAACGTACAAAGACCCTCAAGAAGTGCACTTGTCCTCCATCTGCTCTCAGGTAGGAAGATAAAGTTACTAACATCTCCAGGTACACAGGCTGTTACGTACTTAGCTCTCCACCTAATAGGCTGTCTCCATAATTAGGTGCCTTTTACTGTATTAAGCACTTACTCCTCAGTAACAGAATAGCCTGTTCAGTACAGGGAAGTACTAAATTAATATAAATTGCTCAGAACACTTACATGCCCAACTCCATGCTCCCCCTTGAGCTGGCAGAAAAACATTACTTGCTGAAAGTGTTTCTAAACATAAGCACCTGAGTCAAAAAACGTAGTGTTTTCAGAACACCACCATGCAGCCTTCAGCTACTGTGGCACAGCTAGTCCTCCCCTACCTCTCCCCATATCACTAAGCATGTACTGAACTATGTTAAAACCCCATCTTAAAAAAAAGAAACGTGAACAATCTAGCAGTCATTGCCTCACCCTGCCCTATCTATTCCTGCCTTCAGTTCCTAGCCATGAGAAAGGTTACCTCAACACTGATATACAGACGTACACACTGCTAATATACGTAGATAAAAAAATCTGTTATTTCTGAAAGCAAGATCAATACCTAAAAAACTGTAGTTTTTGTCCAGCAAGGTAGTCAAGCACTTGGAAGTGAAAAATGTATCCCCAATTTCATTCTGATAAAGATGAGAAGCTGCAGGACCTACTTTTACGTAAGAAACGGTATGTAATTTTGCTCTTAAAAGAGCACAAAAGTTACCTCAAATTCAACTCTACCACCCCCAACATATTTCCCAAAAATTCAAACCCCTTTTTCAGATGTCACTGTTCCATGTTCCAGGTCACACCAGCTGCTATGTAGATTCTTCCAGCATCAGCAACATGCAGGTCTCCAAGTGGTATTCTTGTGCGCAAAACTGGGAGTTCCACTGCTCTACAGTAATTCTACACATATTCCCCAAAAGGTGAGTCTCAACTATTTTCAATGCCAATTCTTTTTGCAGACTCTGGACAATTTTGTCGAGTTGTGTTCTGACAGTGCCAAGAAAAACCTAAGAGGGCTACCGTTAAAACGCTGATGACTTAACACTTTGACACAAACAGTAGAGAAGTCCCATGAACCAGTTAATCCCCATCTATGTTTATGGAATTGAAAAACTTAAATGAATTACTCTGTTATATGAACAGTTGTTTATTCAGCCATTTTTGCAATTTACAGCTGGAATTCTGGAAATTCAAACACCACATCTTTGCCTGTAAGCTTCTTGTAGACACCAGAAAATGTTTCCACCTGTGAAGACAAACAATCTGGTTTATACATGCTGTGCAAGGAAGTAAAAATTATGTTAATATACTTTAGGTACTACACTATTTCCCACTGTGCCTTCACTCTGAAGTGAACTATGAAGCTGATTTTCTTCTAGATTAAGGCAGCCAAGCATTTACACAGAAGATATGTTTTCTGGAGAATATGTGCAACCTCTTTGAAAGATTTGCAACCACAGGAGACCCAGAGAGCTGAGCGGTCCTAAACATGTCCCCACAGAAAAATAACCTAAGCAAAGTGATGGGGGACTTCAAGCTGTACCAAGCATATCTGTTTAAGGTCAAAACTAGGCGCTTCACTTGAAACAAAGAACAAAACCAACCCAACCAAACAAAAAACAACCACAAACAAACAAAAACATGCCAACAAAACCCTGTTCCCATGAGGAAACCAATATAGTTACTTTACAGCCCAGAGGTTTGGCAAGTTGAACTAGAGCTTAATTCAAAGCTGTCTTGCATCATCTTCAGCACCTTACTCCAAATACAAGCTCCACTGCCACAAGACAAAAGGCAGTCTTTTGCTGTAGCACCTAAATAGCCTCTTAGCTATGTCGGAATGTCACCCCCATCCTGCACGAGAAAGTAAAAGTTTTTTTGTTTACCTTGTGTTCAACATTGTTCTGTTGTGCTTTGTCCAAGTGGACTTTTATAAGCCTGCTGCCGTCCAGCTTTACGCGGATTCTCTTGCCCACAATTTCACTTGGGAAGACCAGGTCTTCAAGAATGGCATCGTGCACTGCTGTAAGCGTACGGCTGAAATGCCACATTTGTATCATTAAAACACGTCCTCTTGCCAAATTTTCCAGTTTGCCAAGGCTTAAACCTTCCACAGCATGCTTTAGCTGAAAATTCAGTGGTGTTCTTTGGGGTTTAATGCTGCAGTGTGACAATGCCACACTTTTTCAAGTGTCACGCAAAAATAAACCAAATTCTACACCAAGCGTAAAAACTTACTGACTGAACAAGGGGAAAAAGCCAGCAGCCAGGTTTCTGACCTTTTAGATCACGTTGCTTTGCAGCAACAGCCCTGAAACATTCTTTTATTTCTACAAATTGAAGGAAGGTTTTATTTAAATCAGAACCAAGTTGTCGCTTCTGCAGTTTTACCAGACACTCACTCGAAAAGCATTATGTGTGCAAGTATCTTCAACTACAGAGTATGTTCACGAGAGTCCCAGTTCTGAAGACACTGGTTTCTTCATCTGCCTGAACTGAAGCAGCTTAAACCACCAATGTGTTACAGGAAAAGCCTAGCTGGTAAGCTTAGTCCATACTTAGAACACTGTCTGACGTCTACATTTGTGTTCTTGAACTGTCTGGCAGTGAGCCAAAATGAGAAAAATTAACCAAGCTCATTTTGTGTATGAGTCTAGATGACTCTAGTAACATTTCCAGCTTCCCCACCCGCAGTTTCAAAGCAGTATCACTAGCAACTAAGACCTGTGTCTACAGCAGCATTTCAAACTTGCAAAGATTGGGATAGCTGAGGGCAACAAACATCAATCATATCTCTATGCTTCGCAATATACGTATGTTTCATGACACTACTAGCCTGATGCAGCCTCAGGCTGAGAAAGGACAGTCCTGCACACTCTCCTTCCCTCCTACTGAAAGTGGCAGCATGCTAATCACACACACAGATGCCAACTTCTCTAGCCCCTGTGCAATACTAGTTTTAACATAACACAGACTCCTCCACAGGCAGAGCTGCAGCTCCATGAGTACTATCAAACTGCACTTTTAAAATTCATGTCTGAAGATTTCAAAATACAGTAACAGGTATGACACAGGTGTAATACTGGGACTGGGAGAAGTTACGGGAACATGCCACATGTCATAGAAAGGACAAACTTTTAAGACATGGACTACATAATGACATAGCAAGATAGAAAATAGTATAGAAGAGGCACTGACATCTACATAAACACAGTAGCATTTCATGTCTAGTAATAAAGACTAGATGAGAGCAGAGAGGCCATTTAACACAAATTACTATACTACTGCTGTTAAATCAATACCGAGGGCCTACTCATACCTACACCCCTCCTCAGCCACTCTCTCCCTTCACTGTGCCAGCCCTGCCTTCTGTACTGTCTAACACGTGATGTAGATGAGGCTCTTCCTACAGCTTAAAAAAAAAAAAATTCTTGTCAGCACACTGTGATAACAGAGACAGTACATTGGGGTTTCTTAAGCCAGTATTGCGGGCTAAAAATTGGCTACAGCTGCAGCTGGAAATATAGATGGAGTTCTAAGAAACACAACACGGTGCCCAAAGACAAGCTTTTTACGGCACTCTTTAGCAGTCAAAGAGCAGATGTTATTTTCGAGCAGTAAGAAAAAGGACAAGACCAGGCAATCACTTGAATGACTTCTCAAAAACTCAACTAAACATAACTTGACTGAACTACAAAGTTACAAAAGAAGGTTGTCATACTGAATCGATATTATTTACTTACCTCCTGGGACGCTTTTGCTTGTTTTTTGTGCGGCTTTTTCTTGTTGGCTTGGGCAGAATCCTTCTCTGTTGGGGAGGGGGGGACAAAACAGACATTTCTCAGTATCTAGTGTTCACAATCAACCAAAAAATAAAACCAACCCCAGCATATGCACTTTTTTTTCTACTAGAAACAGATGCATGAAACACCAAAAAGGGAAACTCAAGTATGCCCAAAGCTACATCAGCATTATAATCTGGTATTACTTGCAGAAGCTGAAGTACCGTATTGCTTTATTTTGAAGTATCATTTTATTTCTCATCTACTGATCCTGTATTTCAGTGCACTGAAATAAAAGATTTTTATTTCATCTGCACCCCCCCCACATACAACCAGGGTAGCTTACTGTGTCGTATTAGCAATCTGAACACACTTCTTGGGGAAAAGAAATTTCAAAAGAATTTTAAAATTTGTTAGATTGATTCTCTGGTGTGAAGCAAAGTAGTAACCTATGTCAGTCCAACAGACAGCTAGATGATATTTGAGATCGAAACGCCAGTTTGAATCATGAGATGTATCACACAATCCAGATCAAACCCTGGTGCAAATGTCACCTGTTCCAAAAGCAGCATCTGAAGGTATTTATACCAGCTTGGATCAGTAAAACTTATTTTCTACTTCCCTATCTGCAAGGGTAGATGTTTTAAAACACTAAGTTTTGGATGCAGTTGTAGCCACCTGCGGTATTTTCTATCAAGACATCACAGCTTCTCCACGACAGTATTTATGATGAGGTTACTGTAATCCAAACTGGGTCACATCACATTCAAACGCAACATTTCACCTACAGCAGACCTGCACACACTCCCTTCCAAAATATGGGTTATTAAACTGACAGGGAATTCTTAAGCACTTAGTTTAAGTGAGCCAGAGGCACTTCATTAAAAGAAGTCTCCTTGGCCACACAAGATTCAAGGTATGGTGCTCTGGCTCTTAAAACTATGTTATGAAGAATTTTCACTAAGGAAGAGTTTCAGTCTAACAACTAACTGTCTATTCTGCAGACGAATGTCCAGTTTGTCCGCTCCTTAGTACTGCCTAGAGAGCCCTCTACCACCTTTTCATGCTTTAGCTCCTTCCATAAATTCAAAACTTGAGTCAGGTTTTTTCTTTGTACTTGAACTTTAAGTGCTTAGATTATTAATATTTGTTCCCTTTTACTTTCAAGCTTTTCTTTTCAAACTTCTGAAGCAGCAAGAGAGGCCAGAACAAGAAAGTTATATCCTCCACCAAAAAGCTTCACATTTCACCAAGTTTATTTCAGCTAGCAAGCAAGGCTACGTAATTTTAGTTTACATCCACAGAAGGACATTCATTACATTTCCTGCTGGTACAAAAATATGCATTATATCATTGTTACCTTGAATGGACAAGACAAGAAGGGTAGTGCAGCGCTGGAACAGGTTATCCAGAGAGGCTGTCGAGTCTCCATCCTTGGATGTTTTCAAGACTCAGCTAGACAAAACCATGGCTGACCTGATCTAATGTTGGCAATAGTCCTGCTTGATGCATGAGGCTGGACTAGACAACCTCCGAGGATCCCCTCAAACCAACATTTTTATGATTCTAAGTGTTTTTACCTGAGCAATGAACACCACATGCTTTCCACTGAATTTCTTCTCCAGCTCACGAACTAGCCGCACCTGAATCTTCTGGAAGGATTTCAGCTGAGGAACTGGTACAAAGATAATGATGGCTTTTCTGCCACCACCCACTTCAATTTCCTGAAACAGAAGTAGAAAAGCAAACATTATCTAGGGGTTGAGAAGCAATGTTTGATTTGATCATGAATCCTCTGAACACAGGTATTTGATAGTCTCACTTACAACTTTGGAGGGGAAAAAAAAAAAGCAGAGAGCGGTACTAGTTTTAATGCATTTAAAAGAAAGCATTAAACAGAAAAATCGCTGTCAGAGCACATTTTTTGCCAATTGGGCAATAAATCCCACCACTCCTTTCAGAGTCACATCCTCTGAATAGCAAAGCTCATTCTTTCTGCAGGATGGGACTCAGATGCTAGAATCCTAACTAAACGGAAGTTTACCATCACATCTGCAGTGGTACTTCGATGCTGTAATAAAGTTTCAAAAATTATTTGCCTCTAATGCAGACTCTAGACAAAGTTTACAGTAGTCAGTCTCTTATTTTTGAGCTACTACATGGAACTTCTCTTCTGTATACCACTTGCCAAGGCCTGCATCACTACTCAAACAAAACATTTCCTCCAAATGCCAGCAGGTTTACATCACACCAACATGGATTACTTCTCCCCTCGTTTGTCTCTCCAACAGTTGATCAAAACCAAAGAAGTTTGTACAGGCTTACAAGACACTTCTCCCACAAACCTAACTGCAGAGACGTTCTCTTTCTCCAAAAGAATGGAAAGCTGAATTGTTTTTCACCAGCTACGTTCCCACATGAGCTAACTCAGATGCCCACAGGAGATTCCTCACAAATAAAACCAAGTAGGTAATTACACAACAAAGACATTTTTAAAAACTCCTCATTGAGGACAGTACGCACTGCTGTACTTCAGCAGCGAAGCAGCTCTCCCGAAGGCCCCTAAAATCACAAACCAGCCCACTTCTGCATTCCCAGATTCTTTAGCTTAACTCTATGCACTCACGCATCTGCATGGTTGGCTTCCTGGACAACCAAAAAGCAACCTACTTAAGCTTTTGGTTGCAGCAACCAGCTTTAGAAGTTCCGTCCAAACTCCAAGGCTGACACATTCTAACCCTAATTTTGTTCCTTTTTCCACTAATTTCCTTCTTCCTTTTCCTCCTTAAGATTCCAGTTGTCTTTACAAACTAAAATTTACAAACGGGGTAACCTACATGATCAAGTCGGTCGATTACCTTGATCCACCTCCTAGCCATTACTTGGTACATAAAATAGGATTTACAAACAAACTGACTTTATAAAGAGTATTACAGTTTACATTCCCGACAAAGATTCTGCAATGCCTACACTGCCAGCCAACAGCCACACACAAAACGTCCGTTTCAGACCTCAAGCCCAGTTTGCAGAGACAGAAAGTAAAAGGTCCACCTTTAAACATGTTTATTTGAAACACCAAAACGCATTTGAGTTTTTACAGTAACTTTTCAGACCAATTCCTAAAAAAAAAACCCACTATTACAAAATCCTACACATTAACAGCAAATACGAGAAGATAAACCACAACAGCGTAGAGTAAAACAATCACAGGCCACAAGAAACACCTAAAGACACCATGCACCTAGTACGTTAACACTCACAAGAAGTAAACACAGACAGAGCAAGACACCGAGCAATTCTTTGCGGAGAAGGTCTAGCCCACCTTAGCTGCTGTGATGTTCAACTCCCTCAGCTGAGCCTTTAAGTCAGAGTTCATTTCCAACTCCAGCAGGGCCTAGAAAAGCAAAGTTGCAGAACAATCCATTACACATAGCTCAAGTCGTAAGAACACTTGAGACCAAAGCCTGTCCACAGCATCAGAGACCAGTTATATACTTTTTACCACAGTCCGTATCAAAGATTTAGCTTCCTGGAAGTCACAATGACAGATGCAACAAGTTCAGTCGATAGGAACCCAGGCCGATTGCCCCAGTTCCTAAGTAAGACTAGGAAAGAGCATACACTCAGACAGCGTCACCCTCGAAGTTTAACCTCCAGACAACTGTCACAACGCTGTCTCCATACCTTGCAATTGGATACCAAACAGCAGAAGGAAAAGGCACATACCTGGGATATACCAGACTCAAACTCATCTGGTTTCTCGCCATTAGGCTTCACAATCTTTGCGCTAGAGCTGAACATGGCCTTCCTGCAACGCAAAAGAACACCTCGGCTGTCACCAGGGCCATGTCTTCCGCCACAGACACAGCAACACTCCGCGGTCCGGCTACCCGGCCACGCGCCTCCCAGGGAAGCCAGGCAGCGCCCCGCGGCCACGCCACCCCCGGCACGTCGCTCCGGGGGACGCCGGCCACAACACGGGAAAACCTTCCCCGGGAGCGAGGGGCCTGCCCACCCCGGCGCCCCGCGTGTGCGCTACGGCGCCGGCAGCTGCGAGGCCCAGGAGCACCGCGGAGGCTGCCGGCTGCGCACGGAGCCCCACGTGCCGCCGGGCGGGCAGCCCTTCCCGGCCGCTTCCTGCCTCTACTGCCGCGCCGCAGCGGCCTCCCCCGGGGGGAGGTGGAGGGAAACCCCACTGGATCCCCTCCCCCAGCACCGGGCGTCCCGGAGACCATCGGGCCTCGGGCTGGCGGTAATCGGGGGCATCCCAACCCCTGGGCTGCCGCGGGGAGCGCCGCTCGGCGCCCGGCTCCGTATTGCGGCGGCGGGGGGAAAGGCGGTGGCGGCGCCGCGGAGGCCCGCGCCGGGCCCGGGCACCCACCTCTCTCCGCGCCGGCCTGGGAAAAGGGAGAGCTCTCGCGAGCGCGGCCCAGATCGCGGCCCGGGACGGCCCTCGCCCCGCCCACGCGGGGGTGAAGCCAGACCAGGAAGAAGGGCAGCGCCGACACCCGCGCGCGCCCCGAGCCGACGGCGGCTTCCGCCAGAGCGAAGCCCGCGCGGACGCTGAGAGTCCTGGCGCGGCGCGCGCGGATGAAGTCATCACCGGCTGCTGAGCGCCGCGCCGCAGCGCGTGCGCGGTGCGGGGGGGAGCGGGAGCGGGAGCGGGAGCGGGAGCGGGAGCGGGCTGGGCTGCGCTGCGCTCAGGCGCTGCCTTTGGGATCACAGAATCACAGAATGGCAGGGGCTGGCAGGACTCTCTGGAGATCCCCCAGTCCAACCCCCGGCTAAAGCAGGTGCCCCCGGAGCAGGGTGCACAGGAACGCGTCCAGGCGGGTTTTGAATATCTCCAGAGAAGGAGACTCCACAGCCTCCCTGGGCAGCCTGTGCCAGGGCTCTGTCACCCTCCCAGTAAAGAAGTTCTTCCTCATGTTCAGGTGGAACTGCCTGTGCTCCAGTTTGTGCCCGTTGCCCCTCACCCTGTCGGGATGTGGGGTCCGTTCCCGCCCCTCCACAAGGGTCTTCTCCCTGTGGCAGTGGCGGAGGAAGGACAAAGCAAAGCCAGCTCTGCTCCATCACTCGCCATTGTGCCAAGTCCTCGCTGCCACTTGCCTCCCTGTGGGCCTGGCCAGCATGAGGTAGCCCCCACTGCCCTGCTCTAGGGGCACCTGCTTTAGCAGGGGGGTCGGACTGGGTGATCTCCAAAGGGCCCTTTCAACCCCTACCATTCTGTGATTCTGTGTGACCTCTCAGTTGCTTCTGGTGAGACAATGTCACAGCGATCAGGGTGACTAAACCAAACTAACTAAACTAAACTAATTCTAAACTAAATTGGACTAGAAATAACGTACGAGTCTTCGCATGTGTTCAGGTACTACCTCATCATATGAGAGTCCCGGTGTCCACATATTCTCTCATCACTGGAAGCACTTTTTATTACATATTGTGTTATTATCTAACAAAGGCAGCACTACTAACGCTTCAGTTGCACACTGATAAAAAGAACAAGCTGTGCTCTAATTTCTAAAGAAATTACTTGCATGTTGATTCAGGTGAAAGTGCCTGGCTGTGCATCTAAAGCGGAGCTAAACCCTTGCCTTGACAAAAATATCCCCACCTTGACATTTCTCTGTTGGCCAATTTAGAGGTTCCCTGCTCAAGGGGAAGCCCCACTCAGAGGCAGGTGTGCAGCTTTCGGCACACATTGTCCTGAGAGGTCAGACACAGGAATGCAGTTCAGAGCACTGGTTCTGTGCTCAGATTCCCTGAATAACCCTAAGAGCAGCCAACTTTAGCTAGTAATACCGCGTTCACTATTCCTATGTAATAGTGTGTGTAAAGTCTGCTACTTAAAAAAATCCAATAGTGGAGTAATAAGCTCCTGTTGTTTACAAACTGTCAGGGACACCACCCCCTCCCCAACCTAAACAACCTTAGCATCTGCAGAAGGCAGCTTGTGATGTTTTCTAACATTTGTGGGCTCTTTGCTAAATTTATGATAGCCAGAAAAGCAGATTGTTCAGTTCCCATTTTTCTCCCAAGTCACTCTTCTTTCCTTGAATGAATTCAATTAATAGGAAAAACTGCCCAGCTCATACTGATGGCCAGGATTAGTATTTATAAAGATTTGAAATTATCTGAACAGTGATGAGGATCTGATTGAAGAGTAAAAAAAAGAAAGATACAAGTAATCATGTTAGCAGTCCAGGTGTCCTCATTCATTTATACTGTGAAATACTTTACGAGGGAGAAAGAATAGGTAGGGTGCAGATGGATCAAAACTGGACTGTTCAGAGCACTAATGAAGAAATAAAGATGCAGTGTGACTATCTACAACTTCCCGTCCCCATGCTGTTAGTGCTACTGAATAGACCAGGATGCTACATCAGAGCAATGAGAGAAGAAGGTATAGAGAAATGTTTCCTTTCTGACACTGACTGTGCATTAGCGGAAGGATGCAGAGTGTCGAGATGTATGTGGGCTTTATCTAGTCGATAGTGCCTGGTATCCGAAGCAGCTGACAGGTTTTCGAGAATCATTGTGGAAATATCACCTTCAAAAGAAGCTATGTCATTGCAAGTAATGTAATTAATGATGTTCTTATGCCATGCAGACTCAGAATGGGTGGGGTGAAGAAGTGGAAACAATAAATTAGTCAAGTGTATTACAGAAGTATCCGAAAAGCAGTAAGAAAAGGTCTCATGATGCTATGAATAACATGACTTAATAAGCGGAAGAAACAGAGATAGAAGGCAAGACTTGTCAGGGTCATAGCTAACTCTAGAATCGGAAGGAAAGCTGAGTCTATTACTAGTTCACTTCTCTGAAAGAGGCTTGTATGACCACACCAAAGTTTCAAAGCTCATGGGTATGCTGTTCCTGTCAGGGTTAACCGGGATTGCCATGATGCTAGGGCATTACTACTTTGCAGCTTCACTGACACACAGTTTTACACTGAGGTACGGGCAAGTTTTTTGTTCTGCAAGATTTCAGTTCTGAGAAGGAAGATAAAGCACCTCCTTTTCCTCTCTTATATATAACTTACACTTGCAGACTACACTAGATAAAGTGACTACCTACCTAAAAACTCAGTTTTAAATGGGAAATTGACTTTCAGGTCACATCAAATTTTGGTTTAAAAGCTTATGCGGAGAACCACATTATGGTTAAACATGTTTCAAGCTAAAATATTTATCAGGGAAGATTAAAATGCTTAGCTAATGTGTACATTACATGCATTAATGTGGGACAAAGTAATCAGCTAACATCCACAGTGAGTTTAAGCAAAAATGTCCTACAGACACATGCCCTTACTTAAGTAATGAGTGTGGGTTTTGTATACATATATTAAGTCCTATTTTTTTCTGCAGACTGTCAGTTATAAATACAGACATGGCTGCCAAGAAAATATGTTAATGAATTAATAATCACATTTTGGTTCCAGGAGGCGTGGGGGGGTGGAATGCAGGACCCCTTATAATGTGAATAAGGAGGGCAGCAAAACACAGCCAAATTTACAGTGCAATGTGTTAAGAGGAATATTCACTATCAGGCCGTGGCTTGATGACCACTCCCATTCAACATGGTGCTGCCACATGTTTCCACTAAAGGGCTTGCTCTCCTCTCTTTGCCACTAGCCGCTCATTCCCAATACCTCAGCTGTGGTAGCACAAGTGCTCGTGCAAGCTTTGATTAGGCAAAAATTAGCTACATTTGTATATCTGATCAGCTTATTCTGTGGTGGCTATACAGGACAACTGTGTGTAACTGTGGTATTGATTACAAGTGCTAAATCATTTATGAAACCCACTTAAAGTCCTATGCATATATACATTTACATTATTCTGTATATATACATATTCAGACGAGGAGAGCTTTTGTGACTGGATCCTTCAGCTTTGCAGGTGGAGATTAAATGGTTCGCTTCTTGGTGAGTTTTTGCACTCACTCCACAAAACTGAGTTACTGCACCCGAAATGTCCTCTCTGCCCTGGGTTGACCGAAAAATGCCACAAATCCACCAGTGCTACAGCAACCAGAGGGCAAGTACCATGAAGCAAGGAGAGGTATCGCTCAGTCTCGTGGTGCTAAATGCCACAGTCATAAAAATGCCAGCTGTCACGTGAGGAAAGGGATGCGTCCATCCTGTCACTGCAGCACAACAACAAGGAAAAAACCAGCAATGGAGATGCAGCAGTAAAGATGCAGCTGGCTGATCATATGCAGCCTTGGTTTTACCAACTGGGAGACAAAGCAATGAAAGTAATGTGTAATGTGTACTCAGTGGACTTCAAAAATCTTTTTTTTTTTTCAGTTTGAATCTGAACTCTGCATGTTGGTCATGGCAGCAGGACAGTTACTGTTTGGTCCTTGCATGTAAATTGCATGCATGGATCTGTTCAACCAGAGAATTAATGAGTGTAACAGAAGGTCTTTTCTTTCCCCAGCACTTACTGCTTGTTGCTCCTTTATAATGTGTTCCCCAAAGAAGACTATGAGTAATAAAAAATGTGTAAACCTGTAAGGAATAAGAAATCCATCTGCTATAGAAAACCATAATTAAAAGCTAACCAAGAGCAATAAAATAAAAATGTCACAGGCAGGAAGTAGTGAAAAGCCCGAGAGTCTCAGTGGAAACCTTTACAGAGATTAATTAGTGCAAATAATCTTGATCCACGAAAGTCAGATGTAAGCATTTTGTAAGTAAGAGTGAAATGAATTCTCGTGAATATGTTAGAAGAAGCAAGAAAAATGTAGTAATTAGATTGTGATATAACCCTGACCACATTGTTTCTGTATTCCGCCAAGGCCTGGCAAATGCATAAGGTCTCTGGTTTTGGTTTTTATTTTTTTAAAGAGAGGTGCCATCCAACTGATACGTGCAGTGACGTTGAACCCATTTGCTGGTTTTGCAATGGGAGGCAAAACTAACCTCAGTGTTTCACATTCTTGGCACTTTACTAGGCCACCCTTCTAAATCTCGATAGAACACTCTGTGGCTCTGGCACCTTGAGGTTGGCTGTGTCACGATACAGCTGTGCTAGAGCTACAAGGGAAATGCAGCAGCTGAAAACGCAGCAGCGTATGTACGTTGGGCTGTTTCTGGAGGCAGTTGTACCTGTGGCCCCATCTTCTGGACCTTGATCTCATCAGAAGCTCAGTTGAGGCACCAAGTTCGGCACATACCAGACCTCCCGTCTTTGGTCTTCAAGTACACGACTCTCCCGATAACGAGGATACATGACAGCAGGTTGCAACTGGCAACAGTCTGAATTTTAACCTGCTTGGACAAAGTAGTTCTTGTTACTTCAGAGGCCATCATGTTATGGGGCTCAGCTGGAACACGCTTACCAGGAGCCCTTGATTTAAATAGCAGGATGAGAACCAGCTTAATGACCTTCTTCAGCTCTAGACTTTTGGCCGTACTAAATATGTTGATGCTTGTGCCATTGTTCAGTGGTGACCCTTCCTCAGGTGCTTGCCAAGCTGCACAGGGCAAGCGGGGACTGTGCAGCAGGCGGCCAGGTGACGTGGTCGTCACTGGGGGGAGCTTGATGTTGGTTTTGTATATATTACATTATTTTTTCCCATTATTATTATACCTTATTACTATAGTTAGATTAAGCTGTTTTAACTTTTCCAACCCATGTCTCTTTCCCTTCCCCTTTTGGGGAGGGAAGGGGTTAACAAAGAGCATCTGTCATCCCTTTAACAGCTGGATGGGCTTTAAACTGAGACAGGCCACTGCTCTGAGTGGTGCTTGGTGACTTTTAATGACTTGTTAGGGACTGGAGCATCTCTCTTATGAGGAAAGGCTGAGAGACCTGGGTCTGTTCAGCCTGGAGAAGACTCAGAGGGGATCTGATCAATGCTGTTAAATGTCTAAAGGGGGGGTGTCAAGAGGATGGGGTCAGACTCTTTTCAGTGGTGCCTGGCGACAGGACCAGGGGCAATGTGCACAAACTGGAATACAGGAAGTTCCACCTCAACATGAGGAAGAACTTCTTTACTGTGAGGGTGACAGAGCCCTGGCACAGGCTGCCCAGAGAGGTTGTGGAGTCTCCTTCTCTGGAGAGATTCAAAACCCACCTGGACGCGTTCCTGTGCACCCTGCTCTGGGGGCACCTGCTTTAGCCCTTACAACCCCTGCCATTCTGTGATTCATTTGTCTTTTAAATAACCGGGGCTTTCGAGTGAGGAGTTTGTGCAGGCTGCTGTGATCTCATACGCCTCGTGCCTCCCCCAAAACAAAAGCTGGTTTAGATGGCTTGTACAATACAATTATTATGAGGACAGGACAGCACAAAACAAAACAAAACAAAACAACCTAAAACCCCCGAGCCCCGGCCTTTTCCAGTACTTTTGGCCTCTCTCGCAGCTCGTAGCCAAGCACTTAGCGCGCCTCCCCTTCGCCACCTCGCTGGCCGCCACGCATGCGCGGTAAGGCGGCTGGGGGTGCGGGGCGGGACGCGCGCGCTGCCGCGGCGGCGGCAGCGGCGGCGGGGGCCGCGGGGCGGGGGCGCGGCTGGCAGCGGTG